>JXCR01080045.1:155588-168860 GCA_002079205.1 Phalaenopsis hybrid cultivar
TTGCCTTAGCCGTGAGCCCCTTTGTGCCCTGGGTTGCTGTAGCCGTGGGCCTTACTTGCGCCTTGGGTTGCCTCTGGTCGTGGGCTTTAGCAGCTGCTCTTTGCTGCCTTAAACCGTGAGCTTTAACAGTTCTTTTTTGGGCCCTTTATTGCCTTAACCGTAAGCCTTACTTGTTGTCTCTTGGGCTGTCTTTGGTTATGGGTCTTAGCAGTTGTCCCTTGCTTTAGTCGTGAACCTCTTTTGTCCCCGTTCTTTGCCTTGGCTGAGAGCCTTGGTGGCTGCTTCCTCCTCTCTATTGGCCCTGGCCGTGAGCGTTTATGTGGTTTTATGGGAAGATTTCGTGCTTATTTAATGTATGAGGTTATCTATTAATCTGAAAGTTGGAGAATTTTGATTTTGGTATGAGTTTGGAAATATCGGTGGTGGTTTCCCCGCGATCACTTTCTTTTGAAGTTTGAGAGATTTTAAATCTCATTTTTTGGAAAAGCATTTGGTGGACTCGATCAATCCTATGTCTTTGGGGTTTGAGAAAATTAACGCAGGTGTGCCCCTTTATGTTCGTTAGGAAAGACCTCGGGCCCTACTTCTCCAGGTCTTTTCGATACGAGTTTTGATAACTGATCCATTCTCCTTTTTTTTGTGTTTTAGATGGATCAGTGTCTCATCTCTCTCACCCCATTTTTGTTCTTTTCTTTCCTTGCTTCTTGGTTCGTGCTTTTTGATCATTATGCCTGATGCATAAGTGTCCACGTATAGCCTTTTTGCTATACGTGAAACCATTAAGCAAGGTCGTAAGTAGTCGTTTTGGGACGTACGGTGTTGATGATAAAGGCACACCGAAGATAGAGCAGAAAGATGCCCTATCCTATAACTCAAGAGACATTTGATGAAGAATAGGATATGGTATCCTTCGCCGACATAAGTCTAGCGGGAGTTGGCTCGAACCTCCTCAAATGATTGGCAGTTCTACGTCCGACAGTGCAATCGACTCGTGGAAAATGAAAATTTCTAAAAAAAATACATAAGTTTTGATAAACCCTTTTTCAAGAAAAAACATACTTTTCTACGAAACAAAATTGATAACTCTTCTTTGCATGTTTAAAATCTGTATGCATATTAAAAACATAACGAATACCTGTTTAGGCTGGGAAATAGCCCTCTAAGTGAGGTTCAAGACACTCTTCTAGACGAGTGGCGCGTTCTATATATTCGGGTGACCAAATAGCCTTCGTGGACCCTCGAGAATAAATATACAGCTGAGTCTAGTCCCATACGAGTGCTTGTGGCCCCCCTCATCCGAACTTTTCGTTTTTTTGTTTTATCGAAGCTTTGGGACAGGGCACTCGTGTTACTTTTCCTTTCTTTCGGGATTTCTCCAGGATGTTTGAGGATTTTCTTTTACTTGAGTCTCTTCTCGTTGATTTTCTCGAATTTTCTGTTCTTCGTCGGATTTTTTGGATGACGTTTTCTTCCAGACTTTGCTTTTGAGATGCATTTAGGCTTGCTACACTTAAGGAACATCGGATTTCACGGGCGTACAAGTTTGCTTTACATTTTTCAGTACTTTATTTTCCTGTTCATACCTACTACTGTTCTTCCTGTACAACATGTTATACTATTCTTGTTTTCTATCTGCTACTGTTCTTCCTGTACAACATGTTATACTATTTCTATTCCTACCTGCTACCGTACCGTACAACATGTTATACTGTTCATGTTTCTACTTGCTACTGTTCTTCCTGTATAGCATGTCATATTTTTCCTGTTTCTACCTGCTACTGTTCCACATGCATTCTACTGTTTGTTCCTGTATTGCACATTTCATATTATATAACTTTAAACATGTTTCCTTTTTATATAGGATGTTTAGAGGACTACAACCATAGGGTCGTTTGATTTGACACTATAACTGGACAACCTAGAAAACTTAAACTCGTTATGTCAGTGAGCCTAGAGCTAGCGCGGTGGGCAGCACGTCCATCTTCAACAGCAGAACACGTCTTCCACAACAAAATTATTCCTTTCCTAGAAAAACAACAACAATCCATAGGATTTCGAGGTTGTTTGTCTAGCGCAACATAAATCCTCCACCTTTTCCTTAGGCATTTATATAGCTCTGTTGTACGATTTAAGTCCTAACTCGTTCTAGGTTCCGAGGTTGTCGTCTGATACGACGTAAACCCTCATATCTTCTAGGCGATTTGTGTGACTATGTTACACAAATATAAGCCATAGTTAAATAAACTTGGCAGGATGAAACCTCTTAATAATTTTTTCTCAAAACTGAAGCCAAACCATAGGATGGACTGGGAAGCCACCGAGGTTCGCCTCCGGAACTGTGGCCTCCCTTAGTTTCTCTTCATTTGGATTCCTTAACAATGTTCCAGGTTCGAGCATTTTCCCTTTCACACTTCTTCGTCCGATTTCGTTGAAAGTCTTATCCTTTTGACTTCTTTGAAGATAGTATTCCCTGACTTTTATCGAGAGTTTTCTTAGGTGACTTCGGTCATTTAAGATGTAATTAATTATAGGGGCTTGCCCTTATAGGATGTTTTTCCGAACCCAGCCTAAAATAAACCATATTTAATTCTTTGTATTAAATAGAAGAACTTATTGACAAATAAAACAGTTTCGCAGACCAAACGGATGTCATATATTTCTTAGTTTATTTGATCGAGTCTCATCCTCAAGTCTTGTGTTTATCCCTCGGGATAGATAAGATTTGAGGTACAATGTTTTTTCATGTAAATTAAAAAATATGAGGTCAGTTTGATTTCATATTTTTCTAAAATTATATACATATGTAAATTAAAGAAAATATGATGTCAGTTTGATTTCATATTTTTTTAAAATTATATATATATATATGTAAATTAAAACGTCCTTCCGAAGCGAGTGACAGGACTTCACTTCCAGCGACCGACAGCTTCTTACGGACAACTTTTGAACAAATCACCCACCAAAATTTTAACTTTCCCCTTTTTAGCGCCGACAGTTTCGGGCTCAAAATTTACTTTATTTGTCGGGTCCACTTGGTCAAGCCAGGTGTCAGAATGTTATTGGCATCTCGGCTTAATTCAGCTTCCGGATATCGGACGTAATATTTCTTCATGAAATTGACCGTTATTTACTCTAACCTTCTCAAAAAGTTTTGATTTGTTGTTAAAATGAAATTTACGTTGATGTACAATTGAAGCATGATTCTGCATTCTTTTGAAATTGCTACTCACTTTTTGTTGTTCATAATTGTATGCGACCTTTGTAAACATATTTCTATCTTTGCCAAACAGGTGATGCGTGTGGATTGCAATGCTGTTTTACCGGAAGAACTAGAATCAATCACTGCAAAATATAAGTTTATATCAATGTTGCAAGGTAAGCAGTGCAAGGACTAATTTAATAGATTTGTTCATGGATGTGTAGGAAATCAAAGGAGTGATACTCTTATTGAAATTATATTTAATATGTCCTAGGATTATTTTTGTATTGCTTTACCAAACTGATTGATATGCCCTAGGAGTTGTTGCCTCTCGTTAGTGTGCTTGCTTTGCTCGATGGTTCTTGCATGGTGTGATATGACGTCATTGCACTCTTTTTGTGCATGCTTGTTTTGATTTCTTTGTGCACGACACACCCTTGCACCGTATGGTGCTGTTCGATTGAATTTTAAAATTTATTTCAATTTCTTTAATATTTATATTTTTAACAATCTGTTTTACTAATGAAATATTTAGAATATATATTCAATGTGCTCACGTTCTGTCCTGTTGTAGGCAAAAGTCTTGCTTTACTATTCTACATTCTGAAATATCAGTTGGACTTGAAAAATGCAGAACGGTAAAACTTTAGGTCTATATAAGATACCTAGGAAGATACTAAATGATTGAAGAAGTACTGTGGTGCTAGCATTTAAAAATAAAAGATATATTAATGAAATCTTGGGCACATAAACTTCTACCCCTTCTTTATAAAATCCTAAGTGAAAATCTATTAGATTTACATTAAGTTCTTTCTTGGACTGATTGAGGATTATCAAAACAATCAGAAATTTTAATTTTTTTTGTAATTATTGTTAACTTTTGAGAATAGAGTTGCATGTTTTCATTGATAGAAAAAGGGGTATAAATACTTATTAAAAGACTCAAATAAAAGGAAAGACACAAATTTAGAAATAGAGCAACTAAGAAATACATAAATATGGAAACGAAAAATAAATGAAGCAAATAAAAACTAAAAATGACAGCAACAGTAATTAGCCCAATAATTAGACTAATAACTCTATATTTTCCTCTCAAGTTAAATCATAGATGGTCATCATGTTCAACTTGAATTTTATGTCATAAAAAAATAGTTGAGGAAAATTCTTGGTAAGGATATCTGCTAAATGACCATTGGATGAGACGTTATACAAATCTCTTCTAAATCAAGCTTCTCCTAAATGAAGTGTCTGACAATCTCTACAAACTTTGTGTGACACGCTGGACCAGATTATGGGAATGTTAATGGTGGCTTTATTATCATAGAACAGCTAGAGAGAAGCAGAGATGCATACATAATTCACAGAGTATTATGCGTAACCAGAGAGCTTCACAGATTCCCAAGGATATGGAGCAAAACTCGGCTTCAGTACTGCTCCGAGTCACAACCGACTGTATTTTATTTTTTTACATGATAAGATTTCCTCACACAAATGAGCAATATTCTGAGATAGATCGCCGATCATGGACGGACTCGGCCAAATCCTCGTCCGTATAAATAACAATAGAATGAGAGGTGTGTTGTAAGAAACACAAATCTGAGCCCGATTTCCCTTTTAAGTGGTGAAGAATCTTGTGGACAACTCGAAGATGACGCTCATATGGATCATGCATGACACACAATACCTACTACGTAGCAAATGTCGGAGCAAGTATGAGCAAGGTAAATGAGTCCCCACATGGTGTTGATCGTGAGTCTCTAGAGCCACATTGAGAATATCCTAACTTCTCATTGGGATCCATTGGGACCGCCACTAGTTTGCAAAGGAGAATGTTATTCTCTCTCAATAGATCAAGCTCATATTTGCGCTGAGGCAGACAAATGCCTCGAGATGACCTAGCAACTTCCATATTATCAGAGCGACCTCAAGTCTTTTATTCAAATGAAGTAGCAAGAATACATGTCAAAGACTCCAATGTTGTATATCATCACCTATGAGTCCAATATCGTCGACATAGACAATAAGGATAGCAATTTGGCCACACGAGGAATGCCAAAAGAAGCGAGTATGATCTGATTGGGCCTGAGAAAAGCTATGACCCACTACCACCTTTGTGAATTTGTCGAACCAGACCCTTGGAGATTGTTTTAGTTCGTAGAGGGACTTCCACGTTTGACACACTTGCTCCCGGGAAGAAGTGGATTCAAAGCCTTGAGGGAGGCACATGTACACCTCCCCTGTAAGATCCTCGTTTAGGAAAGCATTTTTGACATCAAGTTTGAGCAAGAGTCATTCCAAATTCACAGCAAGGAATAGCATGACTCAAATGGTGTTTAATTTAGTAACCGGAGCAAATGTCTCATCATAATCAACTTTGGATGTTTGTGAGTAGCCTTAGAGACCAATCGTGCCTTGTTGCATTTAAATGATCCATCAAAATTAATGTGGCGCTAAAAATCCTGCAGCACCCCACTACTTCCTTACTATGAGGAAGATTTACAACATCCCACGTATGATCCCGCTGAAGGGCATTCATATCATCCATAACTTCAACTTTTTGAGAGGGGTTTGCTAATGTTGCCTCAAAATCGATAAGAGATGACGATCCGTTAGTGCAATAGCAAATGTCTTGTAGGCTAGAGATGTACTGTGGATGAGAACTCACCTCCTCATTTTGATTATGGTTAGTGCAGGGGATTTCGACTGAAATGGATTACAGGTCCTGTAAAGAGGTAGGGGGCTCTAGAGTAGGAATATTAGGACGAGTGCGCCTAGTATAGACATGGAGGGTGGGAGGAGGTTCTGGTTGATAGGTGATGGATCCAGAGGGACAAAGCTCTCCTTGGATATAGTGGTTAGAGAAATAGTCATGGAAGTCAGATAAGGAACAGTGTACAAAAAAATCTAACCGCCCCTCACGTGAAGTAATGATAGGAAAGTAGGGGACACTTTCAAAGAAGCAAACATCAACACTCACATAGAGTTTATTTGTAATAGGATTAAGACACCTATAGTTTTTTTGAGTGGCAAAGTATCTGAGGAATACAAATTTTTTTGAAATTGGATCAAGTTTACTACGAGTAAGAGCAGTGTTTCGAACGAAAGTTGTGCACCCAAAAAGTTTGAGATTAAGAGTGGTGAAGAACCGATTGGTAGGGAAATATGACATTAAAATGGCTAAAGTTTTAAAGTTGTAAATTTTTGTAGAGACTATTGATGAGATACGTAGCAGTAAACACAACATCATTCCAAAATCCTTTCGAGACATTAGATTAAAATATAATGGAATGAGCCACTTCGAGAAGTTGTCAGTTTTTTCTCTCAGCTATTCCATTTTGTTGAGTGTTTGTACATGAGCTATGTGTGGAAGATGTCCTTTCCAGGACTTCACCTAAATAGAGTTAAAAATTTACAAGCATTGTCAGTCAAAAGACTTGAATTGATATTTTGAATTTTGTCAAGATGGAGTAAAAGTTTTTGAATGTTACAGTAGCTTCAGATTTATCTTTTCAGATATGAACCCACGTCATTTTAGTGTGGTCATCAATCAAGGTTAGGAATCATTGTTTATTAGTGTAGCTGGGAGTATAAGTGGGTCCCCTTAAATCACTTTGAATAAGTAAAAAAGGAGCGGAAGGCGTGTAAGAGTGGGATGGATATGTAACACAATGTTTAGTTAATTGAATAATATCACATTTGAAGCTAGCAAGATTTTTATTAGTAAACATAGACAAATACATTTGTTTTAAATATTGAAAACTAGGATGATCCAAACAACAATGTAACAACATAATGGGACATTCAGTGGATCTAGAAAAACTTCAACTTCTAGATGTCATATCGTCATTCTCCGTGTCTTTCTCTTGGAAGAAGTAGAGCCCAGTTATCGTCTTAGCGGTTCTAACATCCTCCCTTAACGACTATCTTGACAGACACAAACATCAGGGGAAAAATGAGCAACGCAATCAATGTCATGTGTCAACTTACAAACAGATAAAATGTTACACTTCAACAAAGGTTCATGTAACAGTTTTAGGGTGAGACTGACTATTAATATAACCGACCATTTACCAGTAATGAGATTACAAGAGTCATCAATTTTTTTTTAACTGTATCTTTTCCGGAGCATATATAATATGTCGAGAAAGCATGTGAACATACAGTCATGTGGTCTGTGGCATTTGAATCAATAATCCATGGACCAAAAGAGACAAGAGGTGAGCGTCCATAAGAATATTACCTTGACAGACATGGGAGGTGGGTCGGAATAGTTGACTGGAATCAAGTAGCTTAATTAATTGCTCCATCCGACTCGGGTGATTCTAAGAGTTGGTTGTGGCGTTGTAGATTCAGATGTCATAGTGAGACCCTTAGCAGAGGAGGAATTGGCTGAAAATTTGTTTGTTGGTTTATTGTNGGCCACTTCGAGAAGGTGTCGGTTTTTTTCTCTCAGCTATTCCATTTCGTTGAGTGTTTGTACATGAGCTATGTGAGGAAGATGCCCTTTTCAAGACTTCACCTAAATAGAGTTAAAAAATTTACAAGCATTGTCAGTTCGAAAGACTTGAATTGATATTTTAAATTTTGTCAAGATGGAGTAAAAGTTTTTGAATGTTACAGTAGCTTCAGATTTATCTTTTCAGATATAAACCCACGTCATTTTAGTGTGGTCATCAATCAAGGTAAGGAACCACTGTTTATTAGTGTAGCTGGGAGTGTAAGTGGGTCCCCTTAAATCACTCTGAATAAGTGAAAAAGGAGCGAAAGGCGTGTGAGAGTGGGATGTATATGTAACACAATGTTTAATTAATTGAATAATCTCACATTTGAAGCTAGCAAGATTTTTATTAGTAAACATAGACAAATACATTTGTTTTAAATATTGAAAACTAGGATGATCCAAACAACAATGTAACAACATAATGGGACATTCAGTGGATCTAGAAAAACTTCAACTTCTAGATGTCATATCGTCATTCTCCGTGTCTTTCTCTTGGAAGAAGTAGAGCCCGGTTATCCTCTTAGCGGTTCTAACATCCTCCCTTAACGACTATCTTGAAAGACACAAACATCAGGGGAAAATGAGCAACGCAATCAATGTCATGTGTCAACTTACAAACAGATAAAATGTTACACTTCAACAGAGGTTCATGTAACAGTTTTAGGGTGAGACCGACTATTAATATAACCGACCATTTACCAGTAATGAGATTACAAGAGTCATCAATTTTTTTTTAACTGTATCTTTTTCAGAGCATATATAATATGTCGAGAAAGCTTGTGACCACAGTCATGTGGTCTGTGGCATTTGAATCAATAATCCATAGACCAAAAGAGACAAAAGAGGTGAGCGTCCATAAGAATATTATTGACAGACATGGGAGGTGGGTCGGAATAGTTGACTGGATCTAAGTAGCTTAATTAATTGCTCCATCCGACTCGGGTGATTCTAAGAGTTGGTTGTGGCATTATAGATTCAGATGTCATAGTGAGACCCTTAGCAGAGGAGGAATTGGCTGAAAATTTGTTTGTTGGTTTATCGTGGAGTTTCCAATACTTGTCACAAGTATGATTGGGTTTGTGACAGTAGTCACAAGTGGAGCCAGTGGCTCGAGATGGCATGGACGAGTGTTGAGTACTCTTAATGACCAAGGTAGATGCTTCAGCTGAAGTGGACTTACCAAGCATAACAAGTCTCTGGCTCTTTTCGTGTCGAATCTCTGTGAATGCAGCACTAGCGGAAGGAAGGGGATCACAAGGATACGGCCCCAAACTTCATCAAGATCTTTGTTAAGGCATGCCAAAAGTTGGAACATGTGATCTTTTGCTATAATTTTTTGAAAGAGGGAATAATCTGTCGGAAATTTTCACGTGTAGTCATAGCAAGGATTACATTCCATCCATAAGGCCACAAAATCATTATAGTACTGAGTCATAGTCCTCAATCCCTATTTTGCCTCGCGAATATTTTTGGAAATCTCATAAAGTTGGTTGGAGTTCCCTACATCTGATTAGATATCTTGAACTACAGTCCATATAGCACTGACAAAAGGAAGAAACATATACGAACTGCCAATCCCAGTCTCCATGGATTTAATCAACCATGACATGACCATGGAATTCTCCGCTTCCCTCGCTTCATGCGTTCAGTTTTAGGAGGTTCATGAATCATTCCCGTGAGATAGCTGAATTTTCTGTCTGTCTTGACGAACAAAGATGCAGCTTGGGACCATTGAAGAAGATTAGATGTGTTCAGTTTATGGGTAATGATTAGGAAGTTCTTGTAGTTTTTCGGTCCTTTGTCTATGGAGGAATTGAGATCGTTATCAACCCTCCAGCGGACTCGAGTACACAATCGGGAGAAGGCTCGATGGTGGAAATGTCCATCATGATTCCAACTGAACCAAATGTGATGTTGGGCTGCCGAGACATTGGGAGATCTTGAATGCTGGANAATTGAGATCGTTATCAACCCTCCAGCGGACTCGAGTACACAATCGGGAGAAGGCTCGATGGTGGAAAAGTCCATCATGATTCCAACTGAACCAAATGTGATGTTGGGCTGCCGAGACATTGGGAGATCTTGAATGCTGGACAGTGGCAGGCTTGGCAGCTGGAAACAGCTCTAAAAATAGCTGCTGGGAAAAAAGGAGCCGATTGGAGAAAGATCAGGTCGACGACTGGGATCTCCGGTGACTGGAAACAACCACCAGCAAGTCAAGATGCAATTTGCAGGGGCAGCACTTGGGATATGGCAGCTAAAGGCCTGCCAAGTGGCTTGTTTGAGGGCGCTAAATCTTGTGGCAGGAAAGAGCACAGGAAAACTGACGGTTAGGACAGAAATCCTGCAGGAACGATTGCAGGTGATCGGCGCCTAGGTAGAGGTTCTAGGGTTTTGAACCATGGATCTAATACCATGTTAACTTTTCAGAATAGAGCTACATGCTTTCATTGATAGGAAAAGAGGTATAAATATATATTATGAGACCCAAATAAAAGGAAAGACATTAATTCAGAAATAAACCAACTTGAAAATACATAAATATGGAAATGGAAAATAACGGAAGCAAATAAAAGCTAATAATGACTGCAACAATATTTAGCCTAATAATTAGGCTAATAACTCTAATATATATCTAGATGTTGTTTGAGTTTCAACACGTCCACTACACTTTTCTTGTCAAGTATACATAGCCTATTAGTCGATCATGTCCCTAAATGCTGCATTTACTCCTAGATCTCTNAGGTAGATGCTTCAGCTGAAGTGGACTTACCAAGCATAACAAAAGGAAGAAACATATACGAACTGCCAATCGCAGTCTCCATGGATTTAATCAACCATGACATGACCATGGAATTATTCGCTTCCCTCACTTCATGCGTTCAGTTTTAGGAGGTTCATGAATCATTCCCGTGAGATAGCTGAATTTTCTGTCTCTTGACGAACAAAGATGCAGCTTGGGACCATTGAAGAAGATTAGATGTGTTCAGTTTATGGGTAATGATTAGGAAGTTCTTGTAGTTTTTCGGTCCTTTGTCTATGGAGGGATTGAGATCGTTGTCAACCCTCCGACGGACTCGAGTACAAAATCGGGAGAAGGCTCGATGGTGGAAAAGTCCATCATGATTCCAACTGAACCAAATGTGATGTTGGGCTGCCGAGATATTGGGAGATCTTGAATGTTGGACAGTGGCAGGCTTGGCAGCTGGAAACAACCCTAAAAATAGCCGCTGGGAAAAAAGGAGCCGACTGGAGAAAGATCAGGTCGACAACTGGGATCTCCGGTGACTGGAAACAACCACCAGCAAGTCAAGATGCAATTTGCAGGGGCAGCACTTGGGATATGGCGGCTAAAGGCCTGCCAAGTGGCTTGTTTGGCCGGCGGCAAAGAAAAAAGGAGGGCGCTAAATCTTGCGGCAGGAAAGAGCACAGGAAAACTGACGGTTAGGACAGAAATTCTGCAGTAACAATTGCAGGTTATCGGCGGCTAGGTAGAGGTTCTAGGGTTTTGAACCATGGATCTAATACCATGTTAACTTTTTAGAATAGAGCTACGTGTTTTCATTGATAGGAAAAGAGGTATAAATATATATTATAAGACCCAAATAAAAGGAAAGACATTAATTCAGAAATAAACCAACTTGGAAATACATAAATATGGAAATGGAAAATAACGGAAGCAAATATTTAGCCTAATAATTAGGCTAATAACTCTAATATATATCTAGATGTTGTTTGAGTTTCAACACGTCCGCTACACTCTTTCCGTGTCAAGTATACATAGCCTATTAGTCCATCATGTCCCTAAATGCTGCATTTACTCCTAGATCTTCTCAATTGACTTGTTTTCTTTTTCACTATGAAACGNAGCCACTTCGAGAAGGTGTCAGTTTTTTCTCTCAGCTATTCTATTTCGTTGAGTGTTTGTACATGAGTTATGTGTGGAAGTTGCCCTTTTCAGGACTTCACCTAAATAGAGTTAAAAAATTTACAAGCATTGTCAGTTCGAAAAACTTGAATTGATATTTTGAATTTTGTCAAGATGGAGTAAAAGTTTTTGAATGTTACAGTAGCTTCAGATTTATCTTTTCAGATATAAACCCACGTCATTTTAGTGTGGTCATCAATCAAGGTAAGGAACCACTGTTTATTAGTGTAGCTGGGAGTGTAAGTGGGTCCCCTTAAATCACTCTGAATAAGTGAAAAAGGAGCGGAAGGCGTGTAAGAGTGGGATGTATATGTAACACAATGTTTAGTTAATTGAATAATCTCACATTTGAAGCTAGCAAGATTTTTATTAGTAAACATAGACAAATACATTTGTTTTAAATATTGAAAACTAGGATGATCCAAACAACAATGTAACAACATAATGGGACATTCAGTGGATCTAGAAAAACTTCAACTTCTAGATGTCATATCGTCATTCTCTGTGTCTTTCTCTTGGAAGAAGTAGAGCCCGGTTATCCTCTTAGCGGTTTTAACATCCTCCCTTAACGACTATCTTGAAAGACACAAACATCAGGGGAAAAATGAGCAACGCAATCAATGTCATGTGTCAACTTACAAACTAGATAAAATGTTACACTTCAACAGAGGTTCATGTAACAGTTTTAGGGTGAGACCGACTATTAATATCAGTAATGAGATTACAAGAGTCATCAATTTTTTTTAACTGTATCTTTTCTGGAGCATATATAATATGTCGAGAAAGCTTGTGAACACAGTCATGTGGTCTGTGGCATTTGAATCAATAATCCATGGACCAAAAGAGACAAAAGAGGTGAGCGTCCATAAGAATATTACCTTGACAGACATGGGAGGTGGGTCGGAATAGTTGACTGGATCCGAGTAGCTTAATTAATTGCTCCATCCGACTCGGGTGATTCTAAGAGTTGGTTGTGGCGTTATAGATTCAGATGTCAGACCCTTAGCAAAGGAGGAATTGGCTGAAAATTTGTTTGTTGGTTTATCGTGGAGTTTCCAACACTTGTCACAAGTATGATTGTGTTTGTGACAGTAGTTACAAGTGGAGCCAGTGGCTCGAAATGGCATGGACGAGTGTTGGGTACTATTAATGACCAAGGTAGATGCTTCAGCTGAAGTGGACTTACCAAGCATAACAAGTCTCTGGCTCTTTTCGTGTNGTTTTATTAGATTCATTCTTATAAAATTTGTTAATTTTTTCCTTAAATAAAGTATTAGCAATAACAATTAGTTAAAAAAATCTAACATGATTCTACATGCTTCATTAATCACTCCAAAACCGTAGCGACAATGAATATTTCTAAAATCTTCTACCATTCTACCAACATTCTCATTTAGATCTCCACCAATATTTTTTTTTTAAAAGGAATCTTTTGTATTAATTCTTCTAAGTTATTCCATTTTTTTTCTTTTAAACATGTATCTAAAACTAATTGAGAAGCATAATCACTTTTAACATTAAGAATCTTAGTATCAATAACAATTTTTAGGGTTATAATTCTATCTTAAATTCTTTTACTTTTTTATGACATTATTTTTCAAATTCTTATATATAATTATTACTTACACCATTTCTTGTATGACT
>JXCR01080045.1:175299-197489 GCA_002079205.1 Phalaenopsis hybrid cultivar
AAAAAAAAAAAAAAAGACCCGAGCTGCCTACAAGTAACAATACAACAAAGCTTTCAAAGGCTATCACATATAATACCTCAGCAGCTGAATGTCTTGGTGACATCAAACATTGAATAAATATAAAAGAAAAAGAAAATTCACCTTAAAAATTTCTGAATCAGAACACTGCAGAGTTAATTTTGACATGGTATAAACCATTTTTTCTGTCCACATGTGTTTTAAAAACTGCCACAAAGTATCATGATACATACATCAAAATTTTACCTCAGAGATCTGCAAGAAAAAAAAAGAAAAAAGAATTGTAAAAAATGCTTAATTTTTAATGAGAAACAAAAATAAAAAACTTAAAAATAATTGTATCGCTTAAAAATAGAAAGAGAAATATGCAATATACATCGGTTTTATTAAGTTAGAACTGCTAATGAGAAATAAAGGGAGAACGAAGTCGAGCCGTCAAACCTCGGTTTATATAGTTTAACCAAAACTGACTATAAATCCAATCATAAACATCAACTTAAAAAAATGCTTAGTTAGAAGCTACGCATCAAATGAATCTGATAGATTCTGGGCTGAAAATCAATAGCAAACAAGTATGCAGTAATAATGCCAGGTACAGAATCTATTGTTTAAACATTTAATATTCATTTGAAAGCTTTATCAATATCTATAATCTTTCAATAAAAATAATATATGCTTCTTCGTGGCTCCATTTTTATCCTTAATTTCTAATTCAATGAAATAATCGACTCCTTGGGGTATAGGATTTACAGTACCCGACACAGTTTACTAATTCAGGGGCGAACATCTTTAATTTTGAAAATATATGGAGCGTACAAATGCCAAAACTTGAATAAAATAACAGACGTTGGCAAGAAAACTGTTTAACATTAAGCACGTTTTCGATCTCCATTGTTACATGTTCATCAGGAGATAGAATGTTGGCATAGCCTGGAAGGATAAAGAATGGCAAGTAGTTTATTTTACCAAATGGAGTCACCTTAGCTAAGGAGAAAAACTAGGAAGATTTACATACACTGATCAATTCTTATGTATTCACAAATCTAACCCAAAACTTTAATTTTTAAATACGGTATGTAATTCATTTTTTGAAGTTAAAGTGGCATGCTAGATATGAAAATTTTGGTTGGCATAAATGTAAAAAGTAAAAGTTTAGGTGTTAGATTTGCAAATACATAAGAATTGAGTAGTATGTAGTGGTGTTAGATTTGCAAATACAAAGGAAGATTTGCCAACTCAACCTGAACCTAACCTGCAAACACAAAAGGATTTGCTCGTTAGCTCACAAGCTATAGTTTTGCAAGTTGACATACTCATGCTCACTGCTTTATCTTGATGCTAAAGAAAGTTAACATCCCATTCTCGCACAAAGAAATTCCCCTTTGAACCATCTTCTACCAATTACATGCAAAGGGAAGAGGATTTCATGCAACGGAGTTCGTTGGGCAACACAACACAAGGCCAATTACGTGTGATAAACTAGCAAGATTCAAAACTTTGCTTTCTTCTCCTATGGCCCTCCCATGTGAGTGTGTACATAAAAAGAGAGTTGTGATTCACCTTTAAACTGAAATTATACACCTTCACCCACCCAATTAAATTTTAAGGGTTTTTACATACTTAGCACCCAAAACTATCATTTTTACGTATTCTATACACCAAACTTTAATATTACAGAAATCACACCCAAAATCCTTCTATTATCAAGTAACGCACTCCGTCTTAACTCCTCCGTCACCCGTTAGCAGGCCTGCGCGGGAAAGAAACTTGTGTTTGTTGGCTCTAGAGATGACAGTAGTGATGTTCCAAAGCCCCAACAAAACGCAGCAAAGCCAAAAACAAATACTTGACAAGGAATGAAGCTTTTTCGCTTTCTCTTCCCCTATTGTCTTCTTCTTCCACACATTTGACAGGTAAGGAGATTGTTTAGTTTTTTAACCAATTCCTGATTTCAGCCTTTCCTCTGCCCCTATTGTCTTCTTCTTCCCTATGGTGGCCTCATCAGATTGAGAACAAGAGCAGAGAAAACAAAAAAAAGCTATGTTAAAAAAAATAAACATCCGTCTCACAAGCAATAAAGGAGGCTGCTTTGATTTTCTATCTCTCGTTCCCCATTGCCCCTCCATGCCCTTTTCCTCAACTCACGCTCAGTTGTCCTTGGACTCCTCGGCAATCTTCCTCCAATTCATCTTCTTCTTCTTTCCCCCTAAGGCCTTCTAATATAAGGTTTTGGGGTGCGATTTCAGTAATATTAAAGTTTGGTTAGTGGAATACGTAAAAATGATAGTTTTGGGTGCTATGTATGTAAAAACCCGTAATCCACAATACATTGAAATGCTTGAAAGTGAAATATTTGATTGAGTGCTATCTATGTGAAAACCCCTAATCCCCATTCGATTTCTCCCTTCTCCTTTTCCTTTCCCCTTCTACAAATCTACAATTTCAAGCCTCTCATTCCACTCAATCAAAATTAAATAAAAACAACAATTTCAATCTCA
Organism: Phalaenopsis hybrid cultivar; assembly: GCA_002079205.1. Lineage (NCBI taxonomy): Eukaryota > Viridiplantae > Streptophyta > Magnoliopsida > Asparagales > Orchidaceae > Phalaenopsis > Phalaenopsis hybrid cultivar. Next base: position 177,816 of record JXCR01080045.1, read on the forward strand.
ACCTTTTTCGCCAATGATTCAGGATGAATGCCAATCACTCATGCAAATAGCATCTTCTTCCCCTCTATCATTTTGAAAGGCACCATTCAACCTTCTTATCCATAATACTAAAGTCAATGAACTTTGCCTTGAAAGATTGTCACGCCACTTTGTGTTTATATAAGGTCAGACAAATGAAAGAACTGTGGGAACCATATTGTTTGTTGGGCAATAATACACCCCCCTCAACAATAATATCAACTTAAAATTGTTCTTTTTTTTTTTTTGGGAAAAAATAGTACTACCCTTTCACCCCCTATCTTCTGTAGCAAGGAGCAGCAGCCTAGAAATATAAGCACCACTGTGAGTACTCATGGTTCTACCATTCTATATTGCTATCAGGTTTCTTAAGTGAGAAAAATTGCTAAGATTCTTGAAAACTCAAGGTAAATAACAAAGTGCATATTATATTAGTATTGATTCGCATCAACCCCTCAAGGTTCAGTTGGGACTGCTTAATGTCGAGATGTGTCTGAGATGGAAATAAGGTTGCGAGAATTAATTCTAATTCCCTTAATTAAGGGAATTAGAATTAATTGGTAATCCCTTAAATTGAGGGAATTAGAATTAATTTGTAATCCCTTAAATTAAGGGAATTAGTGAAATAGTTTCCTAGTTTTTTCTACTTGTAATCTCCTATATAATACCTTATATTATTAATTCAAAGAAGTTAAATACAAAATTATTTCTCTGATTTCCCACATGGTATCAGAGCCAGGGCTCAAACCATAGAGGACACCGCCGCCTATTGCCGCTATTCAATCCTTTCCTCTTAGGGTCATTCGGCTCTCCTCCGCTTTTCGCCTCTAGGGTTGCTTGCAGTCATTTGATTCTTTTCTGTTGCTCACGAGGAAGATCGTCAAGAAGCGCGTAAAGAAGCAGATCTTGCGATCGCTCTGAGGATTCTTTTGTCGTTGAACCGTTGAATCCTTTGCTACTGAGCCGCTGATTCTTTTATTCGCTGCCTTAATTGTTGCGATTCTTTTACCGCTGCAGCTGCTGATTCCAGCCTTAATTGTTGTGAATTCCTCTTCTCCACCATGTCAATGTCTGAAACCACTGTCTCCAGAAATTCCAACCCTTCCGAAGTATCCAATGTTGTTCAGAAAATTGGAGAGTTGCAGAATATTCGGGCATCCAACAAGTTCAATGAGAAGAATTATCTCAATGGTCCCAAATTGTCCGCACATACCTAAAGGGCAAAGGGAGGCTAAATCATCTACTTGGAACCAAACCAGGAAAAAGGGATCCAACCTCTACAGCATGGGAAGAGGACTCCATGATTATGTCCTGGCTATGGGATTCCATGGACCCAACGATCAGTGACACTTGCATGTTCTTGAATACCGCAAAGAAAATCTGGGACTATATCAACCGCACATACTCGAAGGCCCTTGATGCTGCCCTTGTATATAAAATCAAGGCAAAAACAGGAGCCACCAAACAATGAGACAAATCTGTCACAAAGTATGCAACTCTGTTGCAAAATCTTTGGCAGGAACTGGATCACTATAGAGTAATTGAGATGAAATGCCCTGATGAAGCTGCCACTTTGAAGAAGTTCATTGAGAAGGATCAGATATATGATTTTTTGGCAGCATTGAATTATGAATTTGATCAGGATAGGATCCAAATCCTCGGCAAGGAGGATACACCGTCTCTAGAAGAAACAATCTCATTAATCCGAGCAGAAGAAAGTCAGAGGAGTGTCATGCTTGAACCACATAATATGGATGGGTCAGCCTTAGCAGCAAAAACAAATCAGGAGAAGTCGAAGAATGATCTACTTAAACACTCAGGTAGAGATAACCAAGGAAAGTAGAACAAAGACAATCTGTGGTGTACTTATTGCAAGAAACCAAGGCATACAAGGGAGAAGTGTTGGAAGCTAAATGGTAAACCTCGAAGCCGAGAATGGGGCAACCGTGGGGGGCAACAAAGGCCTCAAGATCATATGGCAGAGCAACCCAATATTGAGGAAAATTCAGCAATAAGGGGGTTCAGCAGTGAAGAAATTGAGAAATTGAGAAGCTTGTTGGGATCTCTTAAGAAGCCTTCTAAAGCATGCTCGATAGCTCTTTCAAGTAAAATTGTTTGCATGAATGTCTTAGAAAAATTCTATACCAACTCTTGGATCATAAACTCTGGTGCTACTGACCATATGACCCCCAAATCTCAACTCTTCCACGCCTATACCCCATGTCCAAGTAATAGAAAAATTATCATGGTCAATGGCTCTTTAGCTACCGTTGCAGGGATTGGTGATATACATATCACACATATCCTTATCCTTGAAAACATTCTTCATGTACCCAAACTGTCAACAAGCCTTGTGTCCATCCAAAAATTGACTCATGATCTCAAATGTTATGCTGTTTTTTTTCCTTTTTATTGTGTTTTTCAGGAACAGGACTCGGGGAGGAGGATTGGACTTGCTAAAGAAATGAGCGGTCTTTACCACCTTGAACCATCCCAGAAAATTAGGAGCAATTTGTCTTCATCTTTCCTTAGTTCCTCGAACAAAGATGTCATTTGGTTGTATCACCTACGTCTTGGTTTTCCCATTTTTGGGGTTCTAAATATAATGTTTCCTCATTTATTCCAAGGATTGGATATTTTTGAGTTTCATTGTGACATTTGTGAATTGGAAAAACATACTCGTGTATCTTTTCCTATTAGCAATAAAAGTTCTCATCATTTTCATCTGATTCATAGTGACATATGGGGTCCTTCCACTATACCTAAGTTTTCTGGGGCTCGTTGGTTTGTATCCTTAATTGATGATTGCACCCGGGTTACATGGCTCTTCTTTCTTAAACAAAAATATGATGTTAGCACTGTTATACTTAATTTCCATTCAATGTTCAAAATCAATTTGGGGTCAAAATAAAAGGCTTTAGGACAGACAATGCTAGAGTACTTCAATCAAATTCTCTCACCTTACTTTCAATCACATGGGATTATCCATGACTCATCATGTGTGGACACACCCCAACAAAATGGGGTTGCTGAAAGAAAGAATGGACATTTACTCAACACCACCCGAGCCTTACTATTTCAAGGGAATGTTCCTAAGTCCTATTGAGGAGAAGTCGTTCTTACTGCCACACATATGATCAATAGACTTCCCTCCTGTATGTTAGAAAACAAAAGCCCCATAGAGGTCCTAAATAGCTTCTACCCTCACTTCAGAACCTCAAATGGCCTCAGTTCCAGGGTATTTGGGTGTACTGGCTTTGTTCATATCCACAAACAACATAGATGGAAGCTAGATCCCAAAGCCACAAATGTGTTTTCCTGGGTTACTCCTTCCTTCAAAAGGGGATATAAATGTTATAACCCCTCTACCAGGAAATTTTACATCTCTGCAGATGTCACTTTCACAGAAAATAAACACTATTCTTCCAAGTCCTCTCTTGAGGGAGAGATTTCCTTGATGGAAGATAGTACTTGTGAGCCCTTTGAACCACTTAAAACCTTTGACCTTCCACATGTGTCAGCCCGTGTTATTGAACCCGAATCAAACTCTCCTCCTGTTCCAGCTGAACCCGAGTCCTCTGAACCAATCACATCTGAGTCACCTGATCCTGAACCCTTATCATCTCCTACTCCAACCAGTGTCACTCATGATTTTCCAAGATTTTCTCAGGTGTATTCAAAAAGAAAGTTCGTTCCTGAACTGACACAAGTCCAAGAATCATATTCACTCTATCCACTATCTCACTATGTATCTCTCAAGCGCCTATCACCAGCCCACAAAAAATTCATTGTGAGTTTGAAACCATTGTCATTCCTAACAATGTGTCTGAGGCATTGTCAAAAGGGGAATGGAGGGACGCTATGAAAGAGGAAATGAGTGCATTAGAAAAGAATAAAATATGAGAGATCGTTGACAAACCGAAGGAAAAAAAACATTGTTGATTGCAAGTGGATTTTAACATTGAAGTACAAGGCTGATGGATCCCTTGAAAGATATAAAGCAAGGTTAGTAACCAAAGGATACACTCAGACATACGGGGTGGATTATCAGGAAACTTTTGCTCCAGTTGCAAAAATGAACACTGTGAGAATCCTGTTATCATTGGCTGCTCACTTCAATTGGCAACTGCTACAGTATGATGTTAAGAATGCTTTCCTTCAAGGAGACCTAAATGAGAAAATCTACATGAACATCCCTCCGGGATTTGAAGGGGACATGTAACAAGGTGTGCAAGCTGAAAAAGGTCATTTATGGGTTAAAACAATCTCCTAGAGCATAGTTTGGCAGATTTGTAAGAGTCATGAAGGAATCTGGGTATAAACAAAGCCAATGTGACCACACTTTTTTCATTAAACATTCAGTTGTAGGGGGAGTGACTGCACTTTTAGTCTATGTGGACGATATCATAGAGACTGGAAATGATGGGAAAGAAAAGCATGAATTGAAGCTGAGACTAGTAAAAGAATTTGAAACAAAGGAGCTGGGGAAATTGAAGTACTTCCTCGGTTTAGAGGTGGCATATTCCACAGAGGGGATCTTCATATCTCAGCGGAAGTACGTGATTGATTTATTGGCAGAAACTGTGAAAACTGGGTGTAAATCAATCTCTATTGCAATAGATCCAAACTATAAGTTGGGAGAAGCTAAAGAAGAACCAGCTGTGGATAAAAGAATGTACCAGAGATTGGTTGGCAGACTCATATACATTGCTCACACTCGACCAGACATATCATATTATGTAAGTATGATCAATCAATTCATTCATGATCCAAGAGAACCTTATCTTCAGGCTGCCTACAGGGTACTGCATTACTTGAAAGGCAATCCGGGAAAAGAAATCTTGTTCAAAAGGAATAACACTCTTACTCTGGAAGCCTACACCAACGCTTACTATGCTGGCTCCCTAGTGGATAGAAGATCAACTACAGGATATTGTACTTTTCTTGGAGGTAACCTAGTGACATGGAGGAGCAAGAAGCAGAATGTAGTGGCAAGGACATCTGCAGAATCGGAGTTCAGGGCTATTGCTCAAGGATTATGTGAATTACTGTGGCTGAGAATTATTTTGGATGATTTGAGAATCCAATGGGAGGGTCCTATGAAGCTCTACTATGACAACAAGTCAGCTATTAATATAGCTCATAATCCTATATAACATGATAGGATTGAAATTGATAGACATTTCATCAAAGAAAAACTGGAGAAAGGGTTAGAGTGTATGTCATATGTTCCATTAGAAAGACAATTAGTCAATGTTCTAACAAAGGGGCTAAACAGTTCAAGTTTCCATGATCTTGTATCCAAGCTGGGAATGGAGAAAATCTATTCCTCAGCTTGAGGGGGAGTGTCGAGATGTGTCTGAGATGGAAATAAGGTTAAGAGAATTAATTCTAATTCCCTTAATTAAAGGAATTAGAATTAACTGGTAATCCCTTAAATTGAGGGAATTCGAATTAATTTGTAATCCCTTAAATTAAGGGAATTAGTGACATAGTTTCCTAGTTTTTTCTACTTGTAATCTCCTATATAATACCTTGTATTTTCAATTCAAAGAAGTAAGTAAAATACAAAATTATTTCTCTGATTTCCCACACTTAAAAATAGGTAACACAATCAAATGAATTTTTTTACCCTATTTTGTTGATATTTAGGCTGTGATGGATGTGAGCTTATGTGGAAGGGTTTGGTTGATCTTATTTTTGGCTTAACAGGAAAAAAATTGAAAGACTTGTCATTCAACTTAGCATATAAGTGTTCTGTCTACTACAATCGATGACATTCATATCCGACAACCAAGATCTATCTAGGAGTATATCGGTTATATATCTATATGAAGTATGTCGCATCATTCATCATCTTCATAGCTTCTCATTTTCATAGGCACCATATTCCTAATAATTATCGAAACTCAGACAAAAAGGCTCCGGATGAGGCTTAATCATCTTGTTAGCCCTTGCTAGTACTTGGGTGTATAAAATATTCATGGTGCTGCCTCCACCAATCATTAATATATTTTTTATAGGTAACAAACATATTGAAGATATTTATCCTCTTTCAGTATTCAAATTCATTTTGTTTTACAGCCAAACACCTCATTAAAATAATAGGGTGCTCAATCAAACCCAACAAATCATCATCAAAAAGTGGTTTGTCATCTATGACCTCCCACACATTCTCATCCTCCAAATCATGATCTTTCTCTACAAATAAAATCTGAGCTCTGTACCAGTGAACCCTTAAGACATTCGAAACAAGTGACTTTTGTTATTCTTAGATGTGGAGTTGATAATAAATAGCTTGGGAAAAATAAGATCTAACAGTAAGCCTTGATAAGAACGGAAACTTGATTTAGCTCTAGCCCTAAACATGGATGACAACATTTGTACTAGTATTGATTGAATGCCCATTTAGTCATTTAAAAACGGTGACCTTCACACACCACAATTCAAAGGAAAAAAAAAATAGGACAATCACTGGAGCAGATAAAAACTATAAAGCATACTAATTGTACAAAAAGATTAAAAGGAATAAAATGCTCTGAAACAAAAAACGTAAAAGGCGTTGAAGTTTCAAGATTTACAGTTAATAGGCAAAGTACTTGGCAAAAGAAGGTAGAATAAGAAAAATTTTATCAAGAAAATGCATTAGACTCTACCTGGAAAACTACACTGCCAACTTCAAAAGAAATGATAGACTTGATTGCAAGTAGAAAACCATGTCATTCGTCATCCTCTTCCTCCTGATTTTTCATATGATTGATCTTTTGTGCACGATACATCTCAGCAACCTAGCAAAGAAAATTTTGCAATCTCCGTAAGGAAAATAGGCCCACGACAATAAAGCTGGCCAGCTTAAATGACATCAAACAAATACCTGCTCAGATGTTGTGGCTTGTTCTGGGTTTTTGTCATCTCGGACATGTTGTAGACGAGGAAATCGCAGAGAAATACCCTAAATGTATTTTAAAATTAAAAAATATATTGTTGCAATTTTATTACATTTTGGCAAACTAAAGCATGATCCCCCAAAAAGAGAAAAAAAGAAAAAAGTGACCATTTCAGAACCTTATTTGGATCCACAAAGCCAAAAGCGGCACGATGAACAGGACTAATGCTCAAATCCGCTGCTTTTACTTCCCAAACCTTGAAAAAAAATGAAAATATCAATCAATGAAATTTTCAGTGGAAAAATAGAATCAAGTATCAAAACTACAAAAAGGAATGAGCATTAAAATAATCATCTTCAAGCATCCACCATAATAAACAATATGCATAAATAGATCATCTCATAGCTCTAAATGTTTTTTTTGTCAGCACATGTAGCAGTGTCACGGAGTCTAGCAAGAATTTGGAGACCTATATTGGTATTTACATCTCAGAGCTAGGGCTGGTCGACTTGTAAAAAAAAGTAGAAACCTACAATTTATCTACAAATGAAGGTTTTTGCAATGATCCATTCAGTTGGGATGGAACCTATTTACCACCAGAAAAGGGTAAAATTTCCAGTTCATCTATCTATTATGGTTCTTTGTAATGATCAAATCGATTGAAATGAAATGTTTTTATTGAAACACGAAGAAGGAATCACACGAATGAGTTGGTTACTTAAGTGCTAATTGATTGATTACAATTTGATAAGGTTCTAATACGTCCTCAAGATAGCCAAAAACACTCAAGCAGTGGAAAGAAGTTTCTGATAGGGACTGTCATCCCTGATCCACTAAACGAAATAATAGTAACTACAATGAAAATTCCACAAATAAATGCAAAATAAAAAAAATTCGCAATCATTCAGTTGCTACACTTTCATATCATTCAACTAACCCCATGCCCAACCCCAATCATAAAGGATGTTTTAAACCAAATGGGTGATCTAGGAAAACTGTAATTTGAAGTAGGCATGTAAAGATACAAAAAAATAATAGAACTTTGATAATACATCGCTATAAGCAAGGTACTCAATAGTATGTATATATTATTAGATATGACGATTCATCGTATGTTCTCACATTTTAAATCGCTTGAACGGCCTGTCAAGTGCCAAAATAGAACATGAACCCTTTGCACATTAAAAAGCATTCACCAGAAGCCACAGCCACCTAAAATGGCATGGGAATGTCTTACTGTCCCGGTAACACGAAATCGTGATACTACCGTAATCTTAGGAAGTTGAACTAAGAGATCCCGTTTTATTTTTTTCTTCCTTATCTTCTACAAGTTTCCCTCTTTGTTTCCTTCCTTTCTAATCCTTACCTATTTTCTTAATTTCCAATTAGGATTTTTTTTTCTATTGGGAGATTTTCGCTTCGTTTGAGAGAGCTTCATCTTTCATAAAAACTCCTTTAAAAGTAGCTTCAAAATAAACAACAATATAAAATTACGGTTATTAAAATTGATAACCTATTCGAATATTTTTTTATCATTTTTAATCATAAGTTCTCAAATACAAGATTAAAATATCCCTGATATCCACCCCCTGCGTCTCTCTGTCTCCATGTGCTTTGAGATGCCTGAGCTGCCGGCAAAAGGAAAGTTGAGGGCGAATGAGGAGCTAGCGAAGGATGGAACAGAGGACTTCCAGAGCATAGGAGCAGCCATGGAGAAGGTGTCGGAGAAAAGCTCGATACCATTCATGATTTATGTGAAGGAACGTTTGTATAAGTATGTGCTTCTATCGAGGAGTAAATGGAACTGTCATACTTGGCGATGGCATGAATTGAACGATTTTCACAGCAACCGGAATAGAGTTGATGGCAGGACGACCAGCCTGCAACTTTAAGGTCTTTGCTCGAAGTGAAAACTGGCAGTATTTGAATTCTCTTCCATGTATAAAGCTCTTAAATTTTTATAATAGATCCAATTTGCATGCATTTTCAGTCAGCTATCGAGGGAAGAGCATCCATTGCAATAGAATGCTCAAAGGTGTCTCCGTCAAATCCGCTCAGCCTCGAAGCAAAACCTCTCTTGAAGGAGTTACTATCCAAAGAAATCAAATGTTTGGATGTTGTTTTAATCCATTCCTACACTTATCATCATGAAAAAAAAGCTTTGAGCATGGGTTTTAGTCTTGCTTCATTGTCTTTCTTTTTTTATTCTAATGATCTATGTGGTGCCTCAAGGTCTAATAACTAGCATCAATGCTTACTTAACTCTGATCATCAAAGAGTACTTAATTGGTTTCATGTCCAGATTTGAGGGGGGCAGAGAGAAGGTGAATATGTTATTCAAGCTATCAGATGCGATCTTAGAAGCAGAGATTTTCTGGCCATAAAGCCATTCTTTCAGAGCTTTGCCAGAGGAGTCGTCGACTATTCTCAATCTTTGGGCTCAAAACATCGAAACCTTTGATCGGAGTGTTAGTGGATGTGGATGACAGAGACAGGACAAGGTGGAGAATACCAACAAGGTATTTTGGACATTCGCTTTCCGAAACATCTGAATGACGATCCGAAATGGCGGAACGGAGGACCAAACTCGTGATCCAAAATGGCGAAAAATAACGTTGTGGCAGAAGCAATTTTGGAGAAGATGATATGTCAAACATACGACAGGTGTTCTCTCAACTTACATTGTGTCGCCACGGAAGCCAGTCACCCTTTCAAACAAGGCCATTATATGTGTGGTAATAAGGTTTTGAAGTTTTAGTTCTCTAATTTGATGAATCTAAAAGTGTTTAATCTTAAATTTGTACTCCGGAGTGTTGCATCATTTATTTTTGCAAATGATGTGTATGTGTATCGCTTAGGAATAGGTGGTGGAACCCCCTCGCCGCCCATATATCATTGTATCACCGTCTGACATGCTGATTTTCAACTGAGCAGCTGTCCAAGCTGTTATTTCAGCAGGAAGCTGCCGTTTATCCCTTCCAGTTAGCTTTCCAGCCACCCATAACATTTTGAATCGTTGTTGGATTGTTGTTTGCAGCCGGAGCAGCCACCGAATGACGCCGAACTGCAGTTCAACAGCCGCCTTATCCCTGCAATCCGCTCCAAATGCCATCGAACTCACATATTAACTTTCCCTTGCCATTACCAATCACCTCCCCTCTATACTCGTTTCCCGAGTATCACCTAGGAGCCCTAGATCGGTATCATTTGATATCAAAACCCAGCAAGCCCTAGAATTTTTAGGTTTTTGTCTTTCTTATCCCAATCAAAAATTCCACAAAAAGAAAAAAAAAATCTCACTATTCTCATATCCTTCCCTGCACAATTCTAAGGCCTAATCCTAAATTTTTTAAACTCAATTTTCTACATCTACCAAAATTTCACCTTGACACCTACCACCAAAACCTAAGCCCCCCACCAACTTTGAATTGCAAGGAGGTGTTCAGAAGCTTACAACGGAAGACATGCAAATAGAAATTCGTCATTTCAAATAGAGGCTTGACGCCTGTGAGAGGAGAAAATCTAGCGAAACCGTCTATAGCCACAACAGTGAATCATTAGATCGAAATTAGGAAACGAATCACTTCCACCAGGAAATTTTCACTGAGGAAGGACCACTACCTCGATTCAGCATGTACTAACAGCGGAGAAGTCATGAACATGGAGTGAAGTTGGATTTACTTGATTTCGACGGCCACATAAACCCATATGAGTTTACTGAATGGCTTCTAACAATGGATCAAACTTTTGAGTACAAAGGTGTTCTTCAAGACAAGAGAGTTAAACTGATAACTATCAAGCTTAGGAAATATGTTTCATTGTGGTGGGAAAGTCTGAAGCAACTTCAACAACGGGAAGGAAAAGATAAAATTGCTACCTAGTCCAAAATGAAATGAGAGATGAAACGCAAATACCTTCCCCCGCGTTATCAACAGGATATGTTTTTAAGAATCTATCACTTGCACCAGAGAGATTCTTCTGTAGAGAAGTACAAAACTGAGTTCGAGTAGAAGTGTGGGCTAGTGGAGCTCGAAAAGAACACCATAGCTCAATATCTAATGAGATTGAGATTGTCCATTGGCAAAGTGGTACAGTTGCAGTCTTATTGAACATTACAAAATGTCTAGACCTTAGCTTTGAAAGTGAAGAAACAACGCATTAGTATCAGGGTCACGCCACCCTTCAAACAAGATTCAATCAACGGTTCAAACAGCAAGAGTACACCCAATGCAACGCCCAAACCGACCCAACCACAGGACAAACTAGTTCAGAGTAGAGAACATGTGAGAGAAAATAGGTGGGAGGCAACCAACACTCCCAAATTCTCCCCAGCCAGAAAGTGTGTCAAGTGGCACAATTTTAGGAATAGTTCATCAGATTACCCAAATAAGAATATGATCTCTTTCATTAAGCAGAGAGCGATTGAAGAAAGAGACGGTGACATAGGAGAGGATGAAACATCAAAGGTGAGTTTCAATTTCAAGTCGAGGCAAAAGAGATGCTAGCGATTCAAGTTGAGCCCATGAGAGAGACTCCAATTAGATTAACATTGGTTATTTTAGAAGATAATGAATATGGTGAACTGGTATCAGAAAAGGGGTATCCCCTGTCGAAGGAAATGTCAGATACCATGATTGACACTTTACGTATTGGGTGGTTACCACTAAGATTTCACTCTATAGTTAGTTTCTCCATACATACTTTTTTATCAGAAACGCTCGGCCAAGTATCAATGGGAAATCCAAGTTATATATTTAATGGCTAGAGGCACAGTCCATGAGAGTGCCTTTCTATGAGCAACTTCATCTCAAGTTGTACCAAGGAAGGATAATTACTTATTCTATCATAATAGACTTTTGAATGAGGTATGTGTTTTGGAGTTGCATGAAATAGACGTGAGCATAGACTTTGCAATGGAACTGGCTCAGACTCGGCAACGTGATGACTTTATTATGGTGATGATAGATCGATCCTAGAAGTCTCCTAGGAAGAAGATGAAGCTCCTCCTACCTAGGGAGAATGGTGTGAGAGCGTCTTACTGTGCTAGTATTGGGGGATCACAATATACCTGCTGTCACGGAAGATGGGACAGAGGGATTCCGTTTTCTTTTTTATTTTCTTTCCATTTTCTACAAATTTCATTCTTTCATTCCTTCCTTTCTAGTGATTTCCTATTTTCTTATTTCTAATTAGGAATTTTTCTATTGAGAGATTTTATGTGCTGTAATAGGGTTTTCAAGTTTAATTTTCTGATTTGATGAATTGAGAAGTATTTTCTCTAAAATTTGCTCTCCATAATATTGTATCATTTTATTTTGCAAGTGATGTGCCTGTATTTTAAATACGAACAGCTTGTGGAACCCCCTCGCCACCATATATTGCCGAATCGCCATCCAACCTGCTGATTTTCAGCCGAGCAGCCATCCAAGCTGCTGTTTCAGCAGGAAACCACCATTTATCCCATCTGTTTTGCTGTCCAGCCACCTATTCCTCAACGAATTGCCGTTGGATTGCTGTTTGCAGCCGGAATAGCCGCCGAACGACGCCGAGCTGCTGTCTAACAGCCGCCTAATCCCTATAATCTGCTCCAAGCCGTTGAACTTGCATATTACCTTTCCCTTGCCATTCCCCAATCACCTCCCCTCTAAACCCACTTTCCGAATAACATCAAGGATCACTAGATTGGTATCATAAAAGGTGCAAAGAATCCTGGGTCACAACTAGCCATGCAAAAATGTGATAAATAATGGTGACTCCTGGACATCAAATGGCATATTTTTACCTAAACGAACAACTTTGGAATAGCTACGGTCACAATTGTCAAAGCTTTCGAAAAACTTCATACATAAGCGAAATTTCATGTGATTGATGCCGATACTTAGTTTAAAGTTCTCTTGGGTCCGTCGGGACTACGTGTACGACATGGTTTTATTTACATAGTGTCAATGCATGCATTTAAAGAATTGGAAAAAACTCATGATTTAATATTCAACTTTTCACAATCCATGAAAAACAAATCTATGAGGTTGTCAAATATTTCATTAAAAAAAAAACCCAAGCCACCACAACCTTTCAAAATTATGGCATCAACTTCAAAAACTGTAAGAAAAAAAAAAACCAAATAAGAGGAGGAATTAAACAATATTAAAAAAGGAAGCAGCACCGACTATTGCTAAAAGAAATTATACACAGCCTAAATTGAAGAGAGTTGCTCCTCACTTGGGAAGTGATACAAAAGACAAGGATGATGCTCCTAAAAAGATCAAGGGAAAATATAGGCTTTCAACTAAAGAAAATTAAAAGGCTAAATATTCCCAATCAAATTGTGATTTCAATCTACTTATGAAAGTAAGGTTCAATGTGTCTCNAACAATTCCTTATTATAAAAATAAAACTGAAACTTGATAGAATATGCTTTACCACTAAATGAACAAGTCTCCCATATAATTGCTTCAATTCTTCCGGCAATGAATTTCTTGAAAACAATGTTTACATTTTGTAGTCCTAATACGGAATCTTATTTCTTTATGTGCCNCATCTACAAAAATGCATTTATCTTATTCCGTGAAGATCCTTAAAAATAATGAGCAATCATAAAGTTCATTCTAGAATCAATAAACAACAACCTTGATAATTTAAAATGATTTAAAGGCAAAAATGTCTACATGTATCATGAAGATGTGATAGTCAAGCCACTAGATGCCTTGGATTTATTTCCTCAAGTATCCTCAATAGCAAAAAGAGTTATTGAATTAAAGTTAATGATGATGATCATTTTTTATGAACTCAACCTTGCAAACAACTAAAGCATAAAAGTGAAGCCATCATTTGGAGAGCTTAAAGATGATAGGCAAACTTCCATGACGGATGAGTTAAAAGAATTTAATTTGAAATTTGAGAAAGGCCCTCGCCTGATCTTCATCAATGCTCTCATTTATGAAACTAAAAGTGAAATGAAAGAGCTACTTCGAAATTCAAGAATTTCTTAAGCTAGACATATAAATGCCCGATTTAACCCTTGGTATAACAATTCACGGACTACACATTAAACTGAAAGCAATACTTAGTAAACAAGCTCCGAAGAAAATAAGACTTCAGATAAAAGAATGGGTAACAATATAAAACAAAAGGCTCATCAAAGAAAAAAATTATTTGAGAAGAAAATATGCCGTTTATATCACCAACATTATACTCATGAAAAAAAAGTCAAATTCAAATGTATGACTTCCATGAGCTTATTAAACATTTCCCAAAGATAACTTTTCCAATAATAGAATTGTTGGCAGACAACATTTCAGAGTATGACATGTTCTCATTTACGGATAGATCATCAAGATATAGTCCTATTAAAATGGCTCCCGCAAATGAGAATCATATATCATTCAAGACACATTGACAGGTTTTGTTATATTGACGTGTCTTTTGGTTTAAAGAATGTTGAAGCTACTTATGAAAGAGCCTATAACATGCATCTTTAATGACATTGTACACCAAAAAGTACAATGTTTGTTCATGATATTGTTGTCAAAAGCAAAAACCACAAAGATCATCATGATGATCTAAAAATCATATTCAAAAGATTTAAAAAGTTCGATCTTAAGATGAAGCCCCTTAAATATGTTTCTGAGATATTAAAAAAAAATTATCAGCTACCTCATACATCATTGAAAAATTGAAGTATTTTTTGATAAAATCAAAGCAATTGTGAACATGATATTGCTGAAGAGTCTTCATCAGTTTTATTGCAAGTACAACTTACGTTCATTCGATAATTTATATCAAACATATCAGAAAGAGATCAGCCTATTGCAAATTTGAAGAGGAATGTTTGCTTCATGTGGCGCCAAGAACACTAAAAAGCCTTTGATAGTATCATTAATAATAATCATTCTTTTAAAAGCTCACTTTGAAGGCNACTGAGTCCAGTATCCAGTCGTCAACAGAGTTATGAACTGCAAGCAGTAACGCATCCTGTACTTCTTCAGTTANAAAGATTACGCATTCTCAATGATCATGCGGTACTAGAGACCAATATATCAGGTAACATCTATCAGTTTATCATAAAACATAGTTACACAAACATATTATGTTCTTAACATAAGGAGTAACACCAAACATTTAAAATAAGAGTGATGGAAAACCATACCATATCTAACGAATAAGAATCACCAAATACACCATAATTATCAATAATTTAAAATGTTTATTTAAAAGAACAATAAAATATATTCATTTTAAAATCTTAGAAATATCATCAGCAATCAGAGAGACATTTAACTCAAAACAAATTTGGTGCAGATGATAGATGATCAACTAATACATGTCACTTCCCAGGAAAATTGAATTAAAGTATAAATTACTCAAAAATCATCTATGACAGCATTTATAAATAGACAATATGTACAATTTAACATTATGTTTGGAATAAGTACTAGACAGGAAATATGACAGCATTTATAAATTAAAAATAATTGAAAAAAAAAAAAGACCGGAGCTGCCTTCAACTAACAATACAACAAAGCTTTCAAAGGCTAATACCTCAGCAGCTGAATGTCTTGGTGACATCAAACATTTAATAAATATAAAAGAAAAAGAAAATTCACCTTAAATATTTCTGAATCACAACACTGCAGAGTTAATTTTGACATGGTATAGACCATTTTTTTTTTCTGTCCACAGGTGTTTTAAAAACTGCCCCAAAGTATCATGATAAATACATCAAAATTACACCTCAGCTGCAAGAAAAAAAAAAGAAAAAAGAAATGTAAAAAAAA
This sequence comes from Phalaenopsis hybrid cultivar, assembly GCA_002079205.1. NCBI lineage: Eukaryota > Viridiplantae > Streptophyta > Magnoliopsida > Asparagales > Orchidaceae > Phalaenopsis > Phalaenopsis hybrid cultivar. The sequence goes on from JXCR01080045.1 coordinate 193,495, forward strand.
AAATGCTTAATTTTTAATGAGAAACAAAAAATAAAAATATTTGTATCGCTTAAAAATAGAAAAAGAAATATGCAATATACATCGGTTTTATTAAGTTAGAACTGCTAATGAGAAATAAAGGGAGAATGAAGTCGAGCCGTCAAGCCTCGGTTCATATAGTTTAACCAAAACTGACTCTAAATCCAATCATAAACATCAACTTAAAAAAAGCTTAGTTAGAAGCTACGCATCAGATGAATCTGATAGATTCTGGGCTAAAAATCAATAGCAAACAAGAATGCAGTAATAATGCCAGGTACAGAATCTATTGTTTAAAAATTTAATATTCATTTGAAAGCTTTATCAATATCTATAATCATTCAATAAAAATAATATATGCTTCTTCGTGGCTCCATTTTTATCCTTAATTTCCAATTCAATGAAAAAATTGACTCCTTGGGGTATAGGATTTACAATACCGCATCTTTAATATTGAAAATATATGGGGCGTACAAATGCCAAAACTTGAATAAAATTCCAGACGTTGGCAAGAAGACTGTTTAACATTAAGCACATTTTCGATCTCCATTGTTACATGTTCATCAGGAGATAAGTAACGTGAAAAAGGTGCAGAAAACTCTTGAGAATGTTGGCATATGCTGGAAGGATAAAGAATGGCAAGTAGTTTCTTTTACCAAATGGATTTCACCTTAGCTAAGAATTTTGAAACAAGTCATAAGGAGAAAAATTAGGAAGATTTACATACACACCGATCAATTCTTATGTATTCACACATCTAACACCAAAACTTTAATTTTTAAATACATACCACCTTACCCATGCATGAAAATGTGTAATTCATTTTTTGAAGTTAAAGTGGCATGTTAGATATGAAAATTTTGGTTGGCATAAATGTAAAAAGTAAAAGTTTAGGTGTTAGATTTGCAAATACATAAGAATTGAGTAGTATGTAGTGGTGTTAGATTTGCAAATACACAGGAAGATTTGCCAACTCAACCTGAACCTAACCTGCAAACACAAAAGGATTTGCTCGTTGGCTCGCAAGCTATAGTTTTGCAAGTTGACATATTCATGCTCACTGCTTCATCTTGATGCTAAAGAAAGTTAAACATCCCATTCTCGCACAAAGAAATTCCCCTTTGAACCATCTTCCACCAATTACATGCAAAGGGAAAAAGATTTCATGCAACGGAGTTCGCTGGGAAACACAACACAAGGCCAATTCCGTCTGATAAGCTAGCAAGATTCAAAACTTTATTCAAATTAACTTTTTTCATGACTTGCTTCAACAAGAAAACTACGAATAAAGGGACATAACTGCTCACATTAGGCTCACCATTATAACAGAAATTTCTTTTGCTTTCTTCTCCTATGGCCCTCCCATGTGAGTGTGTACATAAAAAGAGAGTCGTGATTCACCTTTAAACTGAAATTATACACCTTCACCCACCCAATTAAATTTTAAGGGTTTTTACATACTTAGCACCCAAAACTATCATTTTTATGTATTCTATACACCAAACTTTAATATTACAGAAATCACACCCAAATCCTTCTATTATCAAGTAACGCACTCCGTCTTAACTCCTTCGTCACCCGTTAGCAGGCCTGCGCGGGAAAGAAGCTTGTGTTTGTTGGCTCTAGAGATGACAGTAGTGATGTTCCAAAGCCCCAACACAATGCAGCAAAGCCAAAAACAAATACTTGACAAGGAATGAAGCTTTTTCGATTTCTCTGCCCCAATTGGCTTCTTCTTCCACATATTCGACAGGGAAGGAGATTGTTTAGTTTTTTAACCAATTCCTGATTTCAGCCTTTTCTCTGCCCCAAATGTCTTCTTCTTCCCTATGGTGGCCTCATCAGATTGAGAACAAGAGCAGAGAAAACAAAACACAGCTATGTTAAAACAAATAAACATCCATCTCAGAAGCGATAAAGGAGGCTGCTCCGATTTTCTATCTCTCGTTCCCCATTGCCCCTCCCTGCCTTTTTCCTCTACTCACGCTCAGTTGTTCTTGGATTCCTTGGCAATCTTCCTCCAATTCATCTTCTTCTTCTTTCCCCCTCAGGCCTTCTAATATAAGGTTTTGGGGTGCGATTTCAGTAATATTAAAGTTTGGTTACTGGAATACGTAAAAACGATAGTTTTGGGTGCTATGTATGTAAAAACCCCTAATCCACAATACATTGAAATGCTTGAAAGTGAAATATTTGATTGAGTGCTATCTATGTGAAAACCCCTAATCCCCATTCGATTTCTCCCTTCTCCTTTTCCTTTCCCCTTCTACAAATCTACAATTTCAAGCCTCTCATTCCACTCAAATCAAAATTAAATAAAAACAAAAATTTCAATCTCAACCTTTTCCGCCAATGATTCAGGATGAATGCCAATCACTCATGCAAATAGCATCTTCTTCCCCTCTATCATTTTGAAAGGCACCATTCAACCTTCTTATCCATAATACTAAAGTCAATGAACTTTGCCTTGAAAGATTGTCACGCGACTTTGGGTTTATATAAGGTCAGACAAATGAAGGAACTGTGGGAACCATATTTTTTGTTGGGTAATAATACACCCCCTTCAACAATAATATCAACTTAAAATTGTTCTTTTTTTTTGGGGAAAAAATAGTACTACCCTTCCACCCCCTATCTTCTGTAGCAAGGAGCAGCAGCCTAGAAATATGAGCAAAACTGTGAATACTCATGGTTCTACCATTCTATATTGCTATCAGGTTGTTAAGTGGGAAAAATTGCTAAGATTTTTGAAAACTCAAGGTAAATAACAAAGAGCATATTATATTAGTATTGATTCGCATCAACCCCTCAAGGTTCAGTTGGTACTGCTTAACAGTAGGTAACACAATCCTAATCAAATGAATTTTTTTACCCTATTTTGTTGATATTGAGGCTGTGATGGATGTGAGCTTATGTGGAAGAGTTTGGTTGATCTTATTGTTGGCTTAACAGGAAAAAAATTGAAAGACTTGTCATTCAACTTAGCATATAAGTGTTCTGTCTACTACAATGGATGACATTCATATCCGACAACCAAGATCTATCAAGGAGTATATCGGCTATATATCTATATGAAGTATGTCACATCATTCATCATCTTCATAGCTTCTCATTTTCATAGTCACCATATTCCTAATAATGATCGAAAATCAGACAAAAAGGCTCCGGATGAGGCTTAATCATCATGTTAGCCCTTGCTAGTACTTGGGTGTATAAAATATTCATGGTGCTACCTCCACCAATCATTAATATAATTTTTATAGGTGACATACATATTGAAGATATTTATCCTCTTTCAGTATTCAAATTCATTTTGTTTTACAGCCAAACACCTCATTAAAATAATAGGATGCTCAATCAAACCCAATAAATCATCATCAAAAAGTGGTTTGTCATCTATGATCTCCCACACATTCTCATCCTCCAAATCATGATCTTTCTCTACAAATAAAATCTGAGCTCTGTACCAGTGAACCCTTAAGACATTCGAAACAAGTGACTTTTGTTATTCTTAGATGTGGAGTTAATAATAACTAGTTTGGGAAAAATAAGATCTAACAGTAAGCCTTGATAAGAATGGAAACTTGATTTAGCTCTAGCCCTAAACATGGATGACAACATTTGTACTAGTATCGATTTAATGCCCATGTAGTCATTTAAAAACGGTGACCTTCACACACTACAATTCAAAGAAAAAAAAAAGGACAATCACTAGAGCAGATAAAAACTAAAAAGCATACTAATTGAACAAAAAGATTAAAAGGAATAAAATGCTCTGAAACAAAAAGGTAAAAGGCGTTGAAGTTTCAAGATTTACAGTTAATAGGCAAAGTACTTAGCAAAAGAAGGTAGAATAAGAAAAATTTTATCAAGAAAATGCATTAGACTCTACCTGGAAAACTACACTGCCAACTTCAAAAGAAATGATAGACTTGATTGCAAGTAGAAAACCATGTCATTCGTCATCCTCTTCCTCC
>JXCR01080056.1:0-15572 GCA_002079205.1 Phalaenopsis hybrid cultivar
CCTAAAATTCAATACATATTTCGGGTGATCAACCTCTCCTTTATATTTGCCCTGGAAACTCCACTGCTACTACCCCCATCGCTTCCTCCGGCAACAGAACCGTTTGAAGAACTCAAGCCTTGAACAGTGAGGGTCTGTAGAATCTGGAAACCATAGGATATTAAGAACTACAGGTGATCATAAATATAAAGTAAAAAATATTTATGCATACTTTTCAAACAGGCTTGAGAACTCGAGTTATATCGAACAAAAACTTTGGATTAGGTTTCCAAGATTATCTTTGCAAGGTAAGAGATTTGCATGCAAAATGTTTGCATTATTATCAAAATGTCTCTAGTTATTTGTACGAGTTATAAAGTAAAAATATAATGCCAATTGTGTTTAGCAAAAATAAAAAATGTTATCATNGCAATGTAGTTATAACTACCAAAATGTTTTCAGGGTTACCATCCCATATTTTTGTAATTGCGAAGAAAATATTCAATTTAAGTTGACTAAGACTTGTTCAATAGCCGTTGAAATTTTTGCCAATGTAATATTNACAATGTAGTTATAACTACCAAAATGTTTTCAGGGTTACCATCCCATATTTTTGTAATTACGAAGAAAATATTCAATTTAAGTTGACTAAGACTTGTTCAATAGCCGTTGAAATTTTTGCCAATGTAATATTAAAAGCTAGCTACATTTGATTCATCATTATGTCTATATCGAGCTAACTCAGTTATTAATATAATGACATGAATTTGACCTGTGCTTGTATTTTCTCTCCTCCATGGTATTTTCAATATCATTTGCTTTTTCATAAAACTAACACATAATTATTTTCATTTATTATATAGCCATCCAAATCTTGAGAGCATAACAAAACCTATATCTTTCAATTCCATTAACTACTCAATAAGTTTTCCTTGCATGAGCAAATACATAACTTTAGGATTTGGTTGGGATCACTTTTATTTTTTGTTCTTTGTTGTGTTTTCACTTCTATTTTAAAAACACATTTGTTTAGTGCATTTTTTCATATTTTTATTTTTATTTTCAAAATAATTTAATTTATATATAAAAATATTCAAAATACCTAAAAATTGTTTTGAGTGTTTTGAACTAAACAAAGTATAATATACCAAGCCTGTTTTATATCAATTAAAATATAAACAAAATAAAAGAAAAAAAAATGTAACACAAAAATAAAAGGTGATCCAAAACAATCCCTTAGTGGTTCGTTTTTTTTGAATAATTATTAGTTTGTAAGTCTTAGCATGTGTGTATAATTTCCCATGACAAAGGTGCTTCACTCTATGAATAAGGTTAAGTTTGTAACAAAATTTTGTATTAAGTTGAATTTGGCGATCATTTGTGAAAGCTAAAAGTAATTAGAGGATCCATTTATAAACTTTTATCATTGACATTGAAACCAATTGAACTTGAGAATCTAAGAGATTATCCAAATGACAGGCTGCATAGTTAAATTGTTAGTCTTTTTAGGAACCATCTTGTCTGAATCAACATGACTAATTAAGGCTTTTAACGAGGTTTGGTCTGCATTTGATGAACTTGCACTCCTTTAAGGGGGTTACTTACATTTGCTATTGTTTACGATATTAGAAGAGTTACTATAATAGAAATATCTCATTCATAATTTCTAGTTTGGGGGGTTTACTTACACAGCACACAAGTCTAATGTACTTACTCATCTCACACCTAAAGTTTCATATTTACACACGTAACACTCAAATCTTTAATATCACATGAAAAATAGCACTATTACCATATTTTAAAAGTGAAATACATATTTTCATGCATAGATTTAAGGCACCAAAGTGCTACCATAGTGCTATGCATATAAATATGAAATTTTAGTTGTGAGTTATGTAAATACATAAGAGTTGCGTGCTATTATGTGAATTTTCCTTCTAGTTTTATGAGGAAGTGTTTTTTGTTTGGAGTGGGTTTAGATATAACTGATGTGGGAGGTTTTTTAGTGATTTCAGAAGCCACTTTCTGTGGAGTTGAAAAGGTTGAGTTTTTTTTTTATATCCGGGCAGGGTTAACGCTCAAAATGGGCAACTTGGGATTATTTATTTTGTTTCCAACCAATGTGCTACACATTCGAGCATAAATAAACATTTTTTTATGATGGTTTATAAGAAGACTTCATAATTGGTGTGGTGGAAATTTTATGGGAGTATTATAGATTATTTCAGGATTTTATGAAACATAGTTTTTACTCTTGGCGAGTATAGGCTTCTAGCGAATTCAAGCTTGATGATTCGCAAATTACAAGTTGCCAAATTCAGTTCATGAATGAGCGAGGCGAATACGCAAGTATAGACGTTAGACCCTGCTTGATTTGACAGGTGAAGGTCATCGGATATTCTAAGAATGAGGAAGAATTTCATACCCGCAGTCATTTATGAATTTATGTTTGCATGATTCGCATTTACCCCCATTTAAATGAAGTTTTTGCATACAGTGTTTCAAAACCTGACAAAGTTTACAGCTGATCAAATCATGACGTTCACACCCCCTATCGGTTTTTGAAGGTTAAAGCACTTTTGGAACTATACGCACAAGAAAAGTATATTCTCTTTGTGAACCTGCGTGGATCAAAAGTGCTAAACTACTACATAACATATAAGGTACTCATCTACTGGCGACTTCTTCGGTGTCTTTGATAACTATAAGAGTTTGACATAGATTTCAAATGTTTTAGATTTATTTTGAGACGAGTAAAATACAAAATTTAATTGTTTACTCATGCATGGCGTTAATTTCAAACCAAATCTAACGGCTTTGAAACTTGTCCTGATGTAATTTTCAATTAGACAATCCTATGATGGGTTTGAATCTGAATATTCTGATCAAACTTTAGTCAAAATGTGTTTCAGATTCGTTGGATTTGTTGAGTTGTTCATAATACACGAGTAATCACTAAAAAAAAGGAACAATTACATAAGTAGCATACAATTCTCATATATTTACATATCTCACACCTAAATTTTCATATTTACATATATATAGGGGTGCAAACCAGGCTCAGCTCGTGTTCGGCTCGTTTATATTTCGAGTTCAAAAAGTGTGTTCGTGTTCGGCTCGTTTGCTTAGTGAGTCGAACACGAGTCGTTCACGAAAAAGGAGTCATTTTGACAACCCTAATCACGTAGCCATAAGATGTTAATGATTGGGGCAAGATTTAAAACATCATTTGAATTTAATTTAATAATTTGTATTCTATTTTCTTCATTAATACTTTTAATTTATTATAAATATTTATAGCCTTTTAGTCAATTATTTTTTTTAAAAATACTACTTATCAAAGATATATATATAATTGATTAGTAGTATTTCGAGCCAAAACGAGCCGAACACGAACGAACAAATATTTGTTCGTGTCGTTCGTGTTCGACTCGTTATCTCAACGAACGAGCTGAACACAAGCTGTTCACGAACAACGAGACGTTTTGACAGCCCTACATATATATAGCACTTTGGTGCCTTAAATCTATGCATGAAAAGGTTTTTTTCACTTTTAAAGAAATAGTAATAGTGTTATTTTTTTATTTGATATTAAAGATTTGAATGCTTTGTAAATATAAAAGTTTAGCCGTGAGATATGTAAATGCATAATAATTATGTGCTATGTGTTAGAAGTTATATTGAGAAATAATTTATTCCTATTAGAAGTTATGAAAATTAGATTTATTTTCTAATATAACTTCATTTCCTTTCCTATTTTAGATTTATTTCCTTGTGTTGGATTTATTTCCTTTCCTTTCTTATGTTGTTTCCTTTATCTCCAAATAATTATTATGAATTGATTAATTAGACATATTAGGTGTTATATCTTTAGCTTCCTGTTATTTTCTTTTTTCCGTCTTTCCTATTCTATGATTCGTTTAAGGGTTGTTTATAACCATTTTTCATATCAATAATGTTATTCCACATTATTCTGAATTCCAACACCATGTACATAAATGCCCCTTAAAAAATTATATTAAATCTAATATATTTAAAATGCATTCCAACGTAATTTGTTTCTTCTAATAGCCTCAACAACCTTGATAATATATAGGTTGGGGCCACAAGTGTATCAGTTTTGAAGAGTTTATGGCAAGTTTATTGGTTGCACACATACAATGAAGAACTTGGCAGGGATGATATATTGGGTTGGCTCAGTGAGAGCCTTCTGAAACTGGAAGCCAGATTTAGTGTCTTTCTAAAACAGTTGGAAGAGGCTGGATGGGAGAGAGAGATGATTGTTCTTAAGGTGCCAAAGCACCTGGTTTTTGAAGGAGATTCACCTCCTTGAGTTTTTTTGAGTGATGATATATCATATTTTTTCACTTGTTTTATTTTAATAGATTGGTGTTGGGCTTCAAGATTTTGTATTCCGATGACCTTTTTACATATTTAATATATAAATTTTGATATTTACTTTTATAACACATTGTTACTATAAACCTGTATATAAAAAAAGGTGTTGGAGTAGTCCCCTTGCTCTTTGTAGCGGTCCTTGTAGTCCTGGAGTCTATAGTGTCAATTTTTTTTAATATGGGCTGAAATAGTTGTCTCTTGGACTATTTAAGTTGCATATTAAAAGAGTCTGAAAATTAAATTACAATAGACTATTTTTAGAATTTTGTTAGGTTTTTCCCCCTTAAATTTTATAGCAATTTTCAAGTTTTTTTTTCTATAGTTTTAAATTTATTGATGTATGGCTCTTTGGTAGGAATACATGTGTGGCGTTTGTTTGGGATTTAGCACAAGCCTTCATTGGCTTTAATTTCAAAAGAATTATTTCCCTTAAAGTAGGAAAATTACTCTTCAAGAAAAAATATTCGATTAATTTTTAGATAATTGTTAAAGTTTTGATGGTACAATTAACTATACCCCTTAATAAATAAATAAAATTTTTGTTTTGGAAATAATTTACTACTAGTGTATTACCCCAATAAATGTTGCATGTGACTATGTAAGATATATTAAGTTACCCATTTATGTCAAGTTCTCTAGATTATTATTGTTTTTAAAGCACAAATTCCAACTCGCTTGTGTCAATTGCTTTTAAGCATTACATGTGATCATAGGGACTTTGATGATTTTTGTTAGGTAATCTTTTGAGGTTTTGTTGGCTTTTAGCCTTGCATCATTTAGAGCACCATGCTCCTTGGGCCTAAAAGTTTCTCCTCTTGCAATGGAGTATAGGGTTGTTGCTTGGGTAAGTGCCTTGTAGGTCATTCAATATAAGTTCAAAAGATTTTGGTCCTCTTATTAACGTAACAAGATTCTTCTTATGTTTAAGAAGAACCTTCTTTTAAGTAGTTTAATCAAATTCTTATTAAATGCTTCAACTAAACCATGCATTGTTAGATCATGCATTGAGGAGTGACAATTGATCCTATAATGCTTGATGAGTTGCATATCACAATGCTTTTGAGAGGCTGAAAATTATTTGATATCACTTAATGTGTCACTCTATATTAGTATATGCTAATCCCATTCGCCCAATTTGTCCTCCACTCAAGTTTAATGGCAGCAAACATATATTAGTGAGTGCATATGGTTTATTAAGTGATTCATATGCTAAAATTAAGAATGAACTTGCGAGATAATTAGAACACAAAATCTTGAAGGTTATTGGAACATGAAGTGCTTAGGAAGGTGAAGTACACGTTTAGCAAAATTTTGAAGATTGTTGTGAGCAAATGCACGTTGAATCAAACTCAGGAAGATAAATTTTCCATTAACAAAATTAAAAACTTGAAGCAAATTACTCACAAATATCAGCTGGAAATCCTCTTCATCTTCTCCACTGACGAATGCTTAGCATCCCCAACCAAATGGTAGAGAAGCACACCAGCTGCAACACTAACATTCAAGCTCTCCACAGCAAGAAAGGAATCTAAATCTTCACCAAAACACTTTTGATCCATCTCTTCATCTTCATCTCCATTGTCTCCATTGACACCATCCACAGCCATGATTCCAGGAATTCTGATCAACTGACTACAACACCTCTCCACTAAAGGTCTCAACCCATGGCCTTCGCTCCCCAACACGAGTATCGTCGGCAATCCAGCCTCAACCTCGCGCAAAGAAAGAGCTTTAAAAGACACAGATCCACCAAGAACCCTCCAACCATTCTCCATTGAAGACCCCAAGAACCTCATCATGTTCTTACAGGACCTTAGTTCAATCAGCTCAAGAGAGCCAGCACTAGCTTTGCCAACCACTCCACTCAGAGGAGCTGAATTCTTGGCACAGAGAACAACTCCTTCTGCTCCGAAGAAATAAGCAGATCTGATAATGGCTCCCAGATTCTGAGGATCAGTAACCTCATCCAAAGCCACCCAGAGAGGAGCTCTTTGATCCGTCCCTGCAAGAGCTTCCAGCTCCTTTATATCAACAATCTCAAGAGGGGAAGCATCCAGTAACAGACCTTGATGGGGCCGATTCTCGACCACCATGTTCAGATCATGCTTCGAAGCTTCAATGACTGTTAACCCTAACCTATCTGCTAACTTCAAAATCTTCGCCACTCCCTTCTTATCCTTCTTCTTCTTCTTCCTGTTGTCTGCAGTGATGTCCAGTCCTTGCTGAACATAAAGGGCGTGAAATTCTCTCCTAGCCGCCGTGAGCGCGGCCAAAACGGGACCAACCCCGTAAACACACTGACCAACCATTTTAGGCACAGAAGTCTCCGTGGCTTCTTTCGATCTAGGTTTGCTCCAGGTTTCCCGCTTATTCCAGCGGCGAAGATCTGGTTTCTCGGATCGAGAGCTTGAATCGGAGAAATCTCTGTGCATGTTCTTGATTCGATTCCATCTAGGAGAATCAGCAGATTTGGAAACTAGCTCCTGCTTCCCCCGAGTCTCTTCCTCTCGCACCTCCGCCACCTCCGCAGAAACTCCATTCTCAGACTCTGTATCTCCCAAACTTCTTCTTCTTCTATACCCATCCTCCCTCTCATCTCTCAACTTTACTCCATTTCTTGAAAAATAGGCCTCCGCAGATTCTTCCCATGAAGAGAAATTGGACCTAAAACCCATCCGTTTTCCTACTGGTGTCTTTTGTCCTCTACCTCTGCGGGAAACTAGCCCGGGAAGAACCCTAGTATCGATTGCTCGGCCGGCGGGATCAATCGCGGTGCTCCGCTCAGCTGCACAGGAAACACTCGCAGCTTGCGATAGGGAAACTGAAAAGCTCACTGGCCTTCTCGAAACCCTAGAAATTAGCGGAAGTGAGAGATTTTTAGCTAGGTTGCAGCAGTGGGGTGGAAGCATGGCGCTCCTCCCCGTCAATACTGAAGTGGACGGCGGCGAGGAGAGAGAGACGAGGGTCTGTAAATCTCTCTTAGAAGAAAAAAATGATTTTTACCTGTCCCCTACTTAAAAGTATAAAGATCTAAACTTTAAATATTTCAAAACAGCCATCTAAAATTAAGAACTCCTTTTAGCTACCGAACGACTCTCCCGTTCGCTTCCGTTCCAGACGCAGCCGTCTCCATCTCCTTCCCTCGCCTAACCTCCGTCTCCCTCTTTCTCCTGTGCAACCGGTCGGCTCCTACTCCAACCTGCCTCACTTACTGCTACTGTGCGAAGTAGGAGCTCTAGATTGATACTGTAAATATGTGAGGGTCAACAAAATGAAAATCCCGATCTATCATCTTCCTCGCAAGCAGACGAGTGTATGCATAACAAGCTTAAGTCGGTTTAGGCTAAGGGTCTGTTTGGGCCTCTTTTATCGTGCGGTGCAGCCTCAAATCGCGACGGTAAAAAAAAAAGTTATTTGGATGCTAAATTCGCAGCCGCACATCAAAGAAGCTGGGAAAGCGAGCCGCAGAATCAACCTCGCTGTCTTGCGTTCGCCCCACAAATATTACCTTTTGCCCCATGAATATTATCTTCTGCCCTAGCGTCCGCCCGCTGCTATGAGTCTTCTCTCGCGAAGCCCCCTGCCACCTCTTCTTCCTCAACCAAGAATGACCCAAACCACATAATTGCAAACCCTCTTCTTCGCTGGCTTGAAGCAAATCTGAGCTTCCTTTATTGAAGTGAAAATTTTGAGCTTTTGGCAAACCCTCTTCGTACCATCGCACCACGTAGAGGGTTCTTCCTTTTCTCTTTCTCGTTTCTCCCATCTCCCTCTTTTGATATTTTGTGGATCTCGAGTTCTTGCTAACTGTTTTTAGCTAGCAGTCATCGGAGATTTGGTAAATCCTGAGGGGATTACAATCAAAATTCTTTACTGCCTAAATAATTACTGTTAATTTCTGCTGCACATCTTGAGACTTTGTTTTACTATTTGTTCTAGGATTTAAGATTTTTGACAAGGGCAAATTGTTAAATCCTTTGAATGATAAATTCTTTAGCTTGATTCGTGAGCTATTCTTGCTCCTCTTCATGGAAGGTAGTTTGATTAGTCTATACTCAATTGCCAAGCAAGCTTTTTATATGAATGTTTTCAAGATTTGGCTTGGTTTAAATCTAGGATATTGTTTTTGTTAATCTTCTTGAAATCAACTTTGACAGTTCTACATTGTTAGCTTTGATCAAACAAGCTGCATTGGCTTTCGCCTTGATCAAGTTGATTGATGGAAGATTTACATATATACCACCAACGTTATTTTAAAAATTAGTTCAGGAATTTTTATTGAGGTGGAAGAATGGAGGAAAGTTGTAACAATAGCTATGGTAGATTTTCTTTAATTTGTTTTTTTGCTGTGCTACAATACATTTGTTTGATTGTCATTGGTTGAAAACATCAAACATGTGTTGGTTTCCTAATTGCAGTGCTTTGTTAAAATGACAGAACATGCAGGGCATGCGCAGAGAAATTAAAAATGCCAATTCATTTTAGTTCTATGATTCATTCCTTGGATGAAGTGAGAGATTAGAAGAATATAGGGGAGGTTATCTCTATTTAGTAAAGCATGTGGTTGGGACATTCACATATACACCACACAATTCTGATATATTTTTATATCTAAAACTTAAAAACTTTCATTTTATTTACTTTCGTTTATCTTGTTAGGAACTTCTTAAAAACTGTTTCTCAAATTAGTTGATTTACATGACGCCCTCTATAATTTTCTAAATTGTGTTATTGTTTTGTTTCACTGCTTTGTTTTATCGTAGTAATGAAATGTCAAATAAGATTAAAGAGTTTGGTACACCGTCACTGTGAGAGAAAGAAACAAAAATAATATTTTGTGACTTTTGCCTGAAGGGAATTGAAATGGGCAATAGACCTACGAACTTTTTCAATAAGAAAAGGTCGCAAAATATTATAAAAAAAAATTCAATGAATGTACAGGCAAGGAGTAGGGCAGGCTGCAAATGAAAGTTATATATGACTACCGGACATTAATAATTCAAGGGATTTATTTGGGATTGCATTGGTGCAATAGATGGAATGCACGTTGATTTATCGAACGTTGTGGAGCCCTTACGCAAAATGTCATGGCAGCGTGCAACTTTAACATGTGTTTTACTTTCGTCATGACCGGTTGGAAGGATAGTGCGCACAACAACTGGATTTTCAAGAGTGCTACGCAGAATCCTCATTCGACTTCCCCCACCCTCCGCGCGGTATGTTACAGTCTGAAATCCTTTGTTTATTTTTTTAAAATGTCGTGCTGAAGCTACAATACATTTTAGATAAGTATTATTTGATAGATGTCGGCTATTCATTGCAGCGAGGGTATCTGAAACCCTTTTATGGCACCAAATATCATATATCTGATTACGTGCGAGACAGCAATGTTACGTGAGGCAGAAATGAGGTGTTTAACAAAAGACATTCCTCCTTATGAGGCGTCATTGAGATGACTTTTGGTGTTTAGAAGAAGAAATGGGTGATATTACGCGATGTCACCTTACCCGTTTTCCAAGTATGTTCAAATTGTGATAGTCACGATGACGCTGCACAATTATATTAGGTGACATCCGTCTCAAATTGACGTTGACTTATGTAGTGTCGAATAGGATCAACAGAAAGTACATACAGAAGCATTTGAATACCACATCGGGCATTCTCTACCACGAGATGACAATGACCATTCTATTATTTGTACGAAGGAAGGGGAAGGTGAAAATGAAATGACAATCATTCGAGAACAAATCACTAATGCGTTAGTTGGAGGGTGATTGATTTCCTTGTAAAATTTTCTATGGACACTGCACCAAATGCATATTGGTTCCGCTTGTTTTATGGAAAGTCACTACTAAGGTTACTTACATTACTTACATTAGGTCTTTACATAGTATAATGTTGCTCTTCCCTGAACTTATTCCATGATCTTAATACCTAACCTAAACCAATTTTGAAGTAAGTTGAATTGGATGTTATTCATTCTATCCATGAAACTTATACTTATTTATCACTTTGGTTGGTGCATGACATCGTGGAGGTAATAAATGTTAGACTCATGGTAGTAACTTCTTTAGTACTTTAACTAATCTTCAAAGGATTAAGTTCCAGAGCATTTTAGTAGGAAGATGTGTGTCATTTGTTTCATTCCAGAGCATTTAACAAATATAAATATCACACAATTTAATATTTCCTGAATTCATAAGTATGAAGATAATGACTCTTTTTGGTTGCCAAAGGTGATTCTTTAAATACATGTATATTTGTGAATTTAAAACACAAATGAGAAAATGCTTGGGAAGGTTGATGTTATAAGTTGTGGAGAGAAAATGCATGCATCGAATTACATCAATGGGGTGATCATGAATCTCTACTGCTAACTGACCTTACTTTTTTCTGTCGTTATATATACCTATCCAATACAGTTTTGGCGAATTGAGCTTTTGAAATGCTTACTATTGAGGAGTCTATTCTATGTGATCCCCTTATTACTAGAATTGGGGAGTATCTGCAAATGCTGAGGCACAGCTCTAATGTTTGTTATGTCTTGTTAGATTTATCTATTGGGATGCTATTGTAGTAAATTAATTATCAGTGCCAGCTGTCTACAATTAATCTCAAATTTCTACAAAATCAAGATGAACCATCTCATTGATGCGTTATGGTTGCAATTAAAAGTCCTCAGAAAAACAGTAAGTTATGATTTGTTGTGCGAGTAAGAAATGGACATTGGACACTTGTACCTACACCAGGATCAGTTGTCTATTTATTCATCTCATTGTTGTTATAATATCGAAGTTGGTTTATTATTAAAAATATTTGGTTGTTGTGTTTTCTTATGTTGCAATCAAGAAAACATAAGCTCAAGGATTTTAGGGACATCCCGATGATTTCTCTGCCACTGTGGCCTCCAGTCATGCCTGCTGCGTCACGTCGGCCGCACAACTACGAAAGAAAGTTTTATATCCGCCCACAGAGCAATGCTGAACATTGTGGCTTCTTCCAGTGAGCAGACAACTCGGCGGATTCCCCTGACGACGGTGATTGAAAATGGAGAACATTCATCAAGAAAAGTCTAGCACAAGAGCTACATCGTTTAAATGTTAAAATAATTTATTCATCTTATTAACTATCGTTTTAATAGTATTAGATTTTTTTTGCACTCTTGATACTCACTGTGAAGTGAGGTGTCTATCTGTAATTCTGTATTATTTTTAAGTATTTCAATCACAGCCACTACTGTAAAACAAACCATGCACTACATATGGCACTCTATGTGATGAAAATGCAGGCAACTTAATGGCTTACCTTTTATCTTTCCCTGTTTCTCTTTGTAATAGTTATTAGCATACAGGGTTTAGTTTTCATCATATGCCGACACTATAAAGTTTTCTTTCTTGTTTGAGAAGTGTAGCATCTCGTTGCTTAGTTTGTGTTTGCGAAGTATTTATGCAGATTTTTGTTGGAGATATGGACTCTTAATTGTGAATTTAACCGATATTTTACTCTCAAGCTTTCCTGTGCTCATCTTGGGAGTGGCAAGCACTGAGGATGGCCCAAAAACTCTCAGGCAACCAATGCTTACACTTTTCTGATGAATTCCGACAATGATTTGCTCTTCTTCTTGAAGCTAATGATTTCAGAGGATCTGAATCTCCATTTTTACATAAAAAAGAAAAACTAACACAGGATTTTTTTGCTAAAACCATTCTGGATCCATTTCTGAAACATGTATAAATATCAAACGTTAAGCACTGTGTGATTTGTATGTAAATTTCACTATTTTTGTGTGTATGCCTGTCAATTTAATATAAGTTGCTTCATCTATCTTGTTTGATATTTAATATAAATATCCATGGAAGTATGTATGTATGTGTATGGCTTCATGAAAAATACACTCTTCACATACAATGGTGATGTGTAAACACCAAGGAATTGTGTGGTTTGATGTAACCTCCATTCATACAACTTTGGGCTAGTTTAAATTTTTAGTGGGGTAGTAGAAGGTATGATGGAATTATAAGCTGAAAATTACTCTTTCACTTGAGTTTGAGTTACTTCTTTATTATTATTTATGATGTTTCAGAATAATATAAATGTAAATTTCTGCTTCTGAAGTATCAAATTTGTGGTTGTCACATCTTTTGTTTTACAGTTTTACTGAACAAGAATAGAATGATCATTTTTCAAGAAACAGTTGTTTCCTAATAGTTTTCACACAACTATAATAAACAGGCAGCCCCCTGCAACAGTTTTTTTGGGACAGATAGCTGCAGCTGAAAAGTTGAGAAACTGCAACTATCCCAAACATACCCTAACACAATTNGGGACAGATAGCTGCAGCTGAAAAGTTGAGAAACTGCAACTATCCCAAACATACCCTAACACAATTCAGTTGAGCTAATAAAAGTAATTCAACTACAAACTCAAATAAATTCAAGAGCAAATTTCAACATAATAAAATAAGGAAAGAGCAATGATGAATTAAATTATTGGTATTATTAAAATGATAATTAATAAAATAAACTGTGTATTTATTGACAGATAAATTATAGAAGTTACAAGAATACTAAAAAAAAATATTCACATTAAATAAATAAATAAATAAATAAATTTATTTATTTGTTAGTCAGGCGTGAAGTAAGGGGAAAGCTTAGCGTTTCTGTTCAGTCCACGTCTTTCCCNTTATTTATTTATTTATTTGTTAGTCAGGCGTGAAGTAAGGGGAAAGCTTAGCGTTTCTGTTCAGTCCACGTCTTTCCCTCGAAGAATTCACCGAGCATTCGCTCCAGATCTTCTGGCGTAAATCTGATATACTTCTGAGGATTCTTTCCATTTTGTATGAGAGGTCTGATGCAAGAGTTTATGACGTCATAATTCAGTTATCGATTGCCAAAAATAATATACAACAAATAAATAACACAAATATATAAAAATTTCATAAAGTTTCATCAAATGAATAGTAACACTGCAGATTTAATTAAAATTTAAATGTGGAGTTATATCTTTAGTTTTTATGAAACTCATATGAGATGACACCTCCCTTTCCATCAAAAGAATTCGGCTTTAAAATAAATAAAAAGATGAAAGAAAAACTTACCCAAAGCGTTTTATAAAAGATCTATATGCTGGCAACAGAACTTCAGCAACCGCAAGCCTAAGAGACTCCCGAAGTTCTGGGTCAGGTATTGTCCACTGAGATTGCCTTTGATGAAGCTCCTCAAACTGCATGTTGAAGGACTTGAACCTGATGCACCCAAATGATGAATAAGTTTCTATGTTCATATAGATAAAATTAAGGGGCATTTATATACGTACCTCACAGTTCTTATGTATTTACATATATAACACATTAACATTCATATTTACATGCATACCACTCAAATCTTATTGCATCAAAAATACTACCATCGCTATTTTCTTAGAAGCGAAATACACATTTTCATGCATAAGTTTATGACATCAAGGTGTTAATATGTGCAAATATCAAACTTTAGGTGTTTGATATGTAAATACAAGAGAATTATGTGGTATGTATGTAAATTTTCCTAAAATTTAATAAATATTTCGGGTGATCAACCTCTCCTTTATATTTGCCCTGGAAATTCCACTGCTACTACCCCCATCGCTTCCTCCGGCAACAGAACCGTTTGAAGAACTCAAGCCTTGAACAGTGAGGGTCTGCAGAATCTGGAAACCCATAGGATAACCAATTAGCATTAAGAACTACAGGTGATCATAAATATAAAGTAAGAAAATATTTATGCATACTTTTCAAACAGGCTTGAGAACTCAAGTTATATCGAACAAAAACTTTGGATTAGGTTTCCAAGATTATCTTTGCAAGGTAAAAGATTTGCATGCAAAATGTTTGCATTATTATCAAAATGTCTTGAGTTATTTCTACGAGTTATAAAGTAAAAATATAATGCCAATTGTGTTTAGCAAAAATAAAAAGTGTTATCATCGTAATGGCACTTTTAAGCAAAGTTTTCAATTACAGTATAAAAAATAACCAAATATGTAAGACTGCTTTCCAGAGCTCCTAAACTATTTAATTGACTAATGAAAGGAAAAAATCTAAAAATGTACACAAATATATTTCAAGCAAACAAGAATTTTCATAGTCCAACAAATTAATCATTCATACACTAAATTATGCATATGAAACATAGCAAATGTTCAAATGATAAAGATACTGAATTTTTAAGTTAGAACTTAGAACTTACAAATAACCACACCGGTAGCACTTTCAAGCTCCAACAGCGGTACACTAAAGACTTGTTTGGAATCAGTTTTATTTTTAGACTTTTCTTTTTGTTTTTGCTTTTATTTTAAAAACATAATTGTTTAGTGTATTTTTTTAACTGTTTTTATGTTTTATTTTTTTAAAAAAACCCAAAATATATAAAAATTATTTTGAGTATTTTTAAAAACAGCTAAATATGTTAAAAGATACCAAACATGTTTTAATTAAACTAAAAGTATAAATAAAATAAATTAAGAATTAAATATCATAGTGATCCGAAACATCCCCTAAAGTAATACTAATAGTGATAGACTAGTTGGAAAGAGAGAGAACTTTACAAATCCAGGCCAATTTTACCTTTGCCCAGGCAACCCGCCTATACTGTTTTGCATTTTGCTGCACAAGTCTTCTGTGCCTTTGAACCCAATCATCACCGAATAAATCCTTAGCCTCTGACCTGAACAAAAAAAGAATAAATTTAAATAAACCTATGCATTAAAAGGTGTATTAAAAATTTGAATGATGTGTATAAAAATGAAAGTTTAGGCGTTAGATATGTAAATGCATAAGATTTATGTGATCAAAAAAATATCGCCAACCAGTTGATATACGTGGGTTGTTATAAAGATTCAAAAATCAGTTTGTACGAACAGTTTACCTTCGAACGGATCTGACCATATAATGGAGGTTGTTCATGAGGAATAGGTAGGTCAACGCAGGATCTTTATATTGCTTAGATTTTCCATCTAGGTTGCTCTGAAGAGCCTGCATTATCCTCATAGTTACTATTGCCAATTGGGAATTATCATCAGCCCCAGCTGCTTCAAACTCCTGAAAAAGCTGCTTCAATGTGGACTGATAGCTGAAAAAAACATGATGTCCACTTGTCAGAATATCAATATTAACAATGTAAATAGTTTAAATTTGAAGATTCCGAAAAAGTGAAAAT
>JXCR01080057.1:0-10464 GCA_002079205.1 Phalaenopsis hybrid cultivar
AGAAGAAGAGCAAGAAGAAGAAGATGATGATGAGGAGAAAGCTGAGGAAGGAGATTATGATGTGGAGGAGGATGGCTGATTGTATTCTTTTTACTTGGATGCATGGGGTTTTATTATATTTGTCATTGTTGTTATATTGTATTCTTGTTGGCTTGAGTTGTACTTTTATTGTTGAACTCTTTTATTTCCTTGTTGTAAAAACTAAAACTTTCTTGTGCAATTTCATTTGATTATGGTGTTATGTTCATTTCAGTAGCACTTTCTGTTACATACATGTTGATTCATTGTTACTATGAGCATGTGGAAGGAAGTATTACTATAATTTATCTCCCCATCAAAGTTAATGTTCAAATTGGTACAATTGTTTGAAATTAAGTTTTTTTTAGGGGGGCGGGGGGGAATTTGTGGTGCTTAAGATTATTTGTCCTTAGCAAATTAAATTTAAATAGGTATACTTAGTTAACTTGAGGAAGTGGGGATAAATGTAAAATTATAATAATCTTGAGAAAAGAGAAACATAGTTAACTAATTAAAACTCTATGTGAATTAAGTTAGACTAGTGATAGGTATACTTAGCAAAACAACATATGAAAGCACTTAGATGCATAAATAACAAGAAATTGGCTTCCATCTATGTGAATTAAGTTAGACTAGTGATAGGTACACTTAGCAAAACAACATATGAAAGCACTTAGATGCATAAATAACAAGAAATTGGCTTCCATCAAAGTTATTTTTTTCTAATACTTTTTAAACTTTTAAAGCATTAAAAATAAAAGGAATGTGGTGTGTTTTAATTTAGAGAGATTATAAAATAATTCAAAATTATTACAAGGCCTATCTAGATATAGTAATTCTCAAAAAATTTATATTTAGAATTGAAATATTCATCCTTAAGAACAAAAATGAAAAAAAAACAAAGTGAGGAGAAACTTGAGGAGAAGCCTTACCAAAAATTTGTTTTACTAACATTCTTCTTAAATTGAAAACTCCACTACATTCCTATATTTATTTATGTTTATAATTATTAGTAATTTATGTAAATGAGAACTTAATTCCATACATTTGATATCTAATTTGTACTATTTATTATTTATTAATATTTTTTGAAATAAATATCAAATCATATTTTATTTCTTGAATGCAAAGTTTCTTATACCCTATGAACTGGACTTATTTACTAGAGATATTGCACTTTCTTAACTATGGACTTTTGAGACATCATAGTAGGTAGTTGTCCATGAAACCTACTCCTATAATTAACTAATTTAATGTTTAAGCTTTAGTGTTACTTGGGGACAAGCAACCTTTAAGTTTGGGGGATTTTGATGTGTGGATATGTGAGTTAGTATTCTTATTATATTTATACATTTTTTTGTGGATGAAATTACACTGTAAGAAAGGTATTTTTGTGTTTATTATGTTGGTATAACAAGTGATTGAAGTGTGGAAACCATGAGAGGACATGGAGCTAAATGTTTCAAAGCAACCTTGGGCACCTAGGCGCCAATCTCTACCTGAGAGGTTGGCGCTTAGGCACCAACCATTGGGCGCCTAGACGCCGTGACATGGGTGCCTAACCGTCGGACCACTTGCGCGCTTAGGTTCCCTTCCTTGGTTCAGCGGACAAAGATCATGGGGCCTAGGTTCCAGCCCATGGGAGCCTAGGCATCAGAAATTATCATGTGTAATTGCTACAATTAAAGACTCCAGACAGAGGATCGTGTGGGGGAACATGTAGTAATGCAAATGAGTTGTAGAAGCCAATTCAAGAAGCTTATAAATATTAATGCATTTCAGGTTTGAAGAGGATTGATGCTAGTTGGTTACTTGGTGATTTTTTCTTGTTATAGAGATCCATTCTTCCTCTTCTAGTGCAAAAGACATGAGGAGTTCTACTGTAGCAGCAACGTAAAAGGTCATGAAGAGTGTTGAATAATTCATCTTCTAATCATTGTAAAGGAGATAGATCTAAATCTTTTTGTGTACTTTCTGTTATCATTCAGCTGTAACAATTAGATAGTGGATTTCTCTTTAATTTAATGAATCTTTTTGGTGCTTTTATCGTGCTTCTTGAGTAGGCTTCTTAATCTTCCTTGCAAAGATTAAGTTGGATGGATGGAATGAGAATCACTAAGTATTTTAATTAATTTTTATGTTGATGACTAACCTTCAGTGCTTGATTTAATTTTCATTCTGGCCAAGTGAATTGTTAAAACATGTTGTGAACCATAAGTCTTAGGAAAGTCTATGGTAGAATCAACTAAGTTAGTCACATTAACATATGGGGTATAGTCATGAACAAGACTCATATTTTACAATCTAAGCTTTGTATTTTCTTTCTCATCCCTCTATTGGGGGGTAAGGTAGGGTGGATTAGATACACCTCACAAATTTGAATAGAGGGGAGGACGATCCAAATCACTTCAATTGCTTCTCATGGCCTTTTCTCAAGCCTAATCAGAATTCTCCTATAAGCTAGAGAGAAGATGAAGGTTGTCCCATTCCATTCTCCTATCTTCAATCACCTCATCCCAAAAAAATATAATCTCTTATGAGTGGGTTGAATGTGCTCAAAAATTATACGGATCTACATTCTGAAAGGATTCAACATTTAAATATTTGTATTTAAATATTTGTACCTGCACATATTTAGAATATAGCTCACATCACCTAAAAAACTTATAAGATAATTCATATTATATATTATCGTACTACCCATTCTGAAGAAAAAGAAAAAAAAACTTAATATTAGGAGTTAGTATTAAATGGTAGATCAAAGAAATATTTATATTATTTAAATGTAATTCACGGCATCAAATGACATAAATAAAGAGCTAAGCAATTTTGACTTTTAGAGAATTAGTACACTAAATAAAGAGTCTGATACCTTACAGATAAGATTTATTTAAGTTCATTTATTTTGATAATTTCACATGCATAAATAATATTTTTAATAAAATGGGAAATTAATAAACAAATTTCACATTTTCACATTGTTTATTTGTTTTTTTGTGAATATATTCATTTTTTATTTAACAAATACCATGTTTATAACGCAATATATTGATGATTAACTATCTTATTCTACGATATTATTTTATTTTTCTTAAATTCAATTCAATCCAAATTTTATTAAGATCAACAGAAGAAGTATAGTGGAAATATTGAATAAATAATTAGATAAAAAATTATTTCCTCTTTATTAAACATAACATAATAAAAATATTAAATAAATAGTCAGATGGCAATAAATATCTGTTAATCATACAATTTTTAAAATAACAATACGCCAATTATTGTCAACTTGATTAAAAAAGCAATTTATTTATTATTAAGAGTATAACTATGTGTTTAAATTGTCAATACCTTGTAATTATTTAGGATAGAAAAAGTTCAATTAATTATAGTTCAGAGTCCGTTTGGGGCAGCTTATTTGGTGCGGTGGCATTTTGAAAATGCTGAAAACAGTGTTTTCACACCGCACATTTCTAGGTGAGGTGGCAGCTTTTTGTCTGCGGTTTAACTTTTCCAAAAAAATAAAAATTTGTAGTAGTCACCGCACCTAACTTATCGACAACTTATTTTTAATCAACTTATCAGCAGATTATTCAATAAGCTGTAGTTGTTATCTCTATAAAAAAAGATTAATATTCAAATTAAAAAAAAGTACTCGAAGCTTCGTTCTCGTCCTGACTCAGCTCAAATTTAATAAACATGCGTAGAAACAAATTTAAATAATCTATTGTTCCAACTGGATTCTAATTAATTGGTCTTTTTTAAGACGAGCAAGGTCTTGCCGGCGGAAACATGAATAGAACCAAAGAAGAATAAATATTTTATCGAAATTGGGACATCGTGGGTCTAAATAGTATAATAGAGCCGGCATTAAATTATATATGTTCAATTGATATCAACAAAAATGGATTACTATTGTTATTAATTGTTTGAAATTTAATAAAATCTATCTCGATCTTTGGCTCCAATTTTAAGTTGTTTTCACGTACAAAGCATTCCAAACATCCTTATTTATATATCTTGAACAAGTACACTTTGAACCTAAAAATTCTACAGAAATAACAACTTCATGTCCTTTACAGCTTAAAAAAAAAAAAAAAAAAACTCTGGGTAGTAGGGGTTTAAACGAACCGAACACAAACGAATAGAGCTTGTATTCATGTTCAGCTCGTTTGAAATTTAGTTTGTTTGAAATAAGCTCGTCTTTGAAATTGTCCGTGAAGTCACTGTTCGTGTTCGTTTCTTAACGAACAATCCGAACACGAGCTGTTCGCGAACGACGAGCCAGTTTGACATCCCTAATATTAATATTTCTAAATTATATTTTATATTAATTATATAACTTATATTATATAAATATATAATATTTATATTAGTATATTACTAATATAATATATTAATATATTATTATTATTAATGTATTATATATTATAATTTATAAAATTTAATTTTTAAAATATCATAAATTTTTTATATAATTATTTTAAATTATTTTATATTTCGAACAATGACGATTTGAACACGAACGAACGCATCACTATTCCTGTTTGGTTCGTTTACCTAACTGAACAAAAAATATTTGTTCGCGTTCTTCTCGTTTACTTATCTAACAAATCGAACACGAACTCATTGACGAACCGAACACGACCTGTTCGCTAACAACGAGCTTTTTTGACAGCCCTACCCGTCGGCGATGCTTCAGTGAGTTCCTCCGTCATCAGCTTGGATCCGAAGCCACTCTTCATGGAGTACACATGCAATTCTATGCGCGAACTCCGCCATAACCTTTGAGTAACTCTCCAATAACTTCATAATAACCCTGATTAATATTTAAAATGGAACTGTAAAGGTTATTTGGAAGGTATTGGGGGTTATGTTGGCGTTATTGGAGTTAATACTCCAATAACCTCAAAACCCCCAAATTATACCCAAAAAATATGAAAGTGAAACATCGGAAGTTATTGGTGGATTATTAGGATTTATTGGGAGATTATTGGGGTTTATTGGGAGATCATTGGAGTTAATACCCAATAACCTCGTAATAGCCTCATAATAATAAATTATTGGGCGATTACTTTGGAGAACACGCACGCAATTTTGCATGCATACTCGGTACGTAAATATTTACCTCACCGTCTTTAGCATTTTAAAGGGGGAATAATTTGTGGAGCAGGTACCATGGCTTAGATCATTTCAACTTTGAGAACCAAAAAAGAAAAAAAAACAGGAAATTCACGGTGGCTGTAAGAGGATGCTATCTCCAAGGAATTTTTATTCGGTACGTGCACCGCATGAACCCCTACATACGGTACCGAATAAAAATTCGCCACGTGGTTGGCTTTACAGCTTAAAAATAAGCTTTTTTTTTTTATGCCCGACCCGACCCGATACTCCTTTTTGACGAAAATTTAATGCATAAGGCCCTTTCCTGGTCATAGCCAAATTTAGTTTCGCACTTTAGGGTTTGGAGCTGTCGAAAAGGACTGCTCTGCCGACGACGAGAACGACAACCGCTTCCAAATCTGTGCGAGTTTAGCTTCTTGTACCGTATCTGTACAAATCCTCTTTGCTTCTCCATTATGTATTTTATTGATCTGTGCGAGTTTTTGCAGTTTAGATCTTAGGTATATCGTAGGTTTAATAAGTTTTATTTTTTATTTGGAATTTTTATTGCATTCTTCTGGGTTTATCAGAGGTTAGTTTTATTCGAATTTGTTTCTGTGCTTGTGTTTAACAATCCAGATCTTGGCAGTATGCTCGTGTAATTTTTGTTAATAAGGAGTGTTGGGGTTATTGTGTGGTGATTGTGATATTGTTATGATTTATTGTTGTGTTGTGCTGTGAAGAGACTTTTTTGCTGCGGCTTTATGGTTTTATCGTTGTGTTATTATGGTGTTATTGTCTTTGCGGTATTATCTCTGCAGTATTCTGGTGTTATTTTTTTAACGAAGGATGTTAGTGTTATTATGGGGTTATTGCGGTATTGTTATGGTTTTATTGTTGTGTTATTGTACTATTGAAGAGAGTTTTATTATCGTGTGATTATAGTGTCATTGTCCTTCATATTGGTGTTATTGCAGGGTAATGATTTATAGTGTTAACTGGTATTAGCATTGCGGTATTCTCGTGTTATTTTTATTAACGATTGATGTTGGTGTTATTGTTGGGTTATTGTGGTATTATTATGGTTTTATTATTGTGATATTGTACCGTTTAAGAGAATTTTATTGCTGCGGCTTTATGGGTTTATTATCGTATGATTATGGTGTTATTGTTTTTGCTATTTTAGTAGACACACTTATCTTACTATTGGCTTATTTGTTTTTCTATAACTTAAATCATTCAATGCAGGAAAGAAGGAAGATGGGCGAACAAGCAAAGTACTGTTCGTTGAGATGGAGATATGTTGATGGAGAGTTTTCTGATTTCTCGGAGGCTATGAGATGGAATTATTTTGTGATTCATATAATCTTGATTGATAAACAGTAGAAAAATCAATCGCATCAATGATCAAAGGTTGATGGAGAGGAAGTTTTAGGCTGTTCGCACATCTAAAGTTGATTGAGTTATATAATCTGATGTCAACGCTGAAGATGTGATTCATTACCAAACAAAATGCATAAGGCAGTATGTGAGCGCGTTGTAAGTCATAAACTATATAATATAACAATATCATATTAAATTTGTCATTCCATAATACTTGTTCCTCCCACCTTTCGTAGATAACATTGTTTGCAGCGGATGCCAAACTATGTTTTGGTACGAGGAAACCCGGATCATGGGGGTTGACAATGGTCAAGGGCGTACCAACTCAAAATAACAGCATTGACTGCGGCATGTTTGTCTGCAAATACATTGAAAAACTCGTTGATGCCAACCCAATAGATTGGATCAAAGAGCGGCGGTGGCAGGATGATATGGCAAGATTTCAGGGTGAATTGGCATATGAAATCTACAGATGGATCTCCAGTGTTAAAAAAGTCTGAACTCATATGTTGACTTTATTGTTATTACTTTTACAGCTTTGGTTGTATTGCAGTTGGATGGAAATTCTTTTCTTTATTTCGTTGTATAGATTTATCGTTTCAGTGTGGCTTTGCCTTTGCAGTATTCATACATTTTATTCTGTGGAGTATCAGTGTGGTTTCAGTGTGTCTTTGCCTTTGCAGCTTTGGTTGTCTCGCAGTTGGATGAAAATGCTTTTGCAGGTTTCGTTGTATAGATATATTTTGAAGGAGTATCTGTACAATCGTCTTCACGTTTTGTTGTAATATGTCGCGGTGTTTGTATTTCTAAGTTGTTGTTAAGGTTTTATTTTTATGTCGTTTTTGATGACCAGTGGTTGTATTATGGTTTCATCGCGGTCGTGTTCAGGTTGTATTCGTTTAAAGCGTATGACGATCCACAGAAATAAATGTCTTAAGGAAACCACGGCGGTTGTATTATGGTTTCGTCGCTGTTGTGTTCAGGTTGTATTCGTTTAAAGCGTATGACGATCCACAGGAATAAACCTGTCTTGAGGAAACCGTGGAGGTTGTATTTTGGTAATTTTACGGTGTTGTTCGAGTCGTATTATTCCTGCCGTGTCTGCTGAGTGCTGGTTTTATTGGAATATGTTGCCAAAGATTCCAATGAAACCAGCCGGCTCGGCAGGAATAAACCTGTCTTGAGGAAACCGTGGAGGTTGTATTTTGGTAATTTTACGGTGTTGTTCGGGTTGTATTATTCCTGTCGTGTCTGCTGAGTGCTGGTTTTATTGGAATATGCCGCCAAAGATTCCAATGAAACCAGCCGGATTGGCACGAATAAAATTGTCTTGAGGAAACCGCGGAGGTTGTATTTTGGTAATTTTACGGTGTTGTTCGGGTTGTATTATTCCTACCGTGTCTGCCGAGTGCTGGTTCTATTGGAATATGTCGTCAAAGATTCCAATGAAACCAGCCGGATCGGCAGGAATAAACCTGTCTTGAGGAAACCGCGGAGGTTGTATTTTGGTAATTTTACGGTGTTTTTCGGGTTGTATTATTTCTGCCGTGTCTGCCGAGTGCTGGTTTTATTGGAAAATGCCTCCAAAGATTCCAATGAAACCAGCCGGATCGGCAGGAATAAACCTATCTTGAGGAAACCGCGGAGGTTGTATTTTGGTAATTTTACGGTGTTTTTCGGGTTGTATTATTCCTGCCGTGTCTGCCGAGTGCTGGTTTTATTGGAATATGTCGCCTAAGATTCCTATAAAACTAGCCGGATCAGCAGGAATAAACCTCACGCCAACATTGACTCTCTTGCTACCCACGCCACAATGGACTTTTTAAGATAACTTCTTGTAGATGTGTCATTGACATAATCTATGTCTGGTTTGCGGAAGACACTCTTCAATAGCTTTAGACATAGCTTGGTCTTGGTCAGTGAATATTGTTATCGAATGCTTGTTATCCATTGTACGGATAAAAGCTTTGAATAACCACTTGAATGATTTAATTGTTTCATCTGACAAAAAACCAATACCAAATAGAATATTCTGTCAGTGATGATTCACACCGACAATCGGAACACAACATAAATTGTATTTATTTAGTCTATAACTTGTATCAAATATTATTACCTCCCAAAACAGTCGTAATCAATCCTGGACATCCCGTCGCACCATAAAAAATTCACCAAACATCCTGCCTCATCAATTTGGAAGTCCCACGCAAACATTGGATCATCTGCTTGTCGGGTAGTGAACAATTGTATGAGAGAATTAGCATCCCCTAATTCAATTTGAACTCTTCTCTCTCTTTGTATGAAATTATATGCATCCCTCTTTGTGCAATCAAGATTCTCCACTCTTCGAACCTCATTTGCGAGGAATCTGAATGCATTGCTGGTTCTAATCCCTGATTTTGTCATTGTTCTGAGGATATCAGCACTGATATCACACATCTTTCTGCTGGAACGCAGTAGATGCTTGTCACCATCCTCCGTCAACGGATGGTTGTGACTTTCTACAAATTTTTTTACCGACCAGTTGCCATCTAAATCAACAAAGTATGGGATCATTGCTGGACAACCAGTCTTTGTGTCCGCTCTTTTGAACCTCACAGTGATAGTGTCCTTCAACTCTTTCTTGAAACCAGCCTTACCACAAACAAAGTCCTTTGTCTTCAGCTTCATGGAATTGGGCCAGAAACCACTGTGTTCCTTTCGCACAGTAAATCCAATATGGTGTGCATATAAACAATACTGTTCATATGCTTCATTCTGGTTGCGGACAACTGCATTAAGCAATTTCTCTGTATCGGGTGACTGCAGATTTAAATATCATAGATACAATGTTACAATACATAAATAACAAGATAATAATATCATATTCATACCATAATAATACTATTAAATGACGTTAAGCTATGTTACTTGCCTCCTAAAATAAAATCAATTCAGCAGATCCAACATTACCTTAATAACACTGCGATACTACCACAATAACACCAAATCCCGCGTCCGTAATGTTACGTTGTGATACTGTCACATAAATAACACTGTGATACTACAAAAATAACACCAAATCTCCACGACAGTAACGATGTATTATTATACTACCAAAATAACAATATGATACTACCAAAATAACATCAGCCCACAACTTTTATTATACCGAACAACAAGAAATGGAAAACAACTACAAACACAACCAGTGTATCACCGTGATCATACCTAAGTAACACTAAATCCACATGAAATAAACGTTACATTGTGATACTACCAAAATAACACTGTGGTACGACCAAAATAACACCAAATCCTCAAGACATTGACTTTAAATTATAATACCACCAAAATAACACTGTGATACTACCAAAATAACACCGAATCCTTGAGACATTCACTTTACATTATGATACCACCAAAATAACACTGTGATACTACCAAAATAATTCTAAATCCTCAACATTCACTTTACATTATGATACCAGATACTACCAAAAAAACATCGAACCACAACTAATATTCTAATGAAAAATAAGAAATGGATAGCAAATACAATAATAACCACTGTATCATCATTATATTTCCTAAATAACACCACATCCCACCAAACCAAAACTTAGCGTTAAAACTCATCTAAAAATAGAACAAACTTCATTAGCAATAAAATTACTCCTTAAAACCTAGAACTGCATTCAAACATCCTTCGTTAAAAAAATCTACATGCCGATGCCCTTCTGCCGCATCTAAACTCTGCTCAACCTCATTATTCTCAGAAATATTCTGAGATTTCATCTCATTGTTATGATTCTCAGGAGTATTTTGAGATTCCACCAACATTTTTTCGTCAAAAATTATTTCCATTGAACCAGCTCCAGCGAACATGAGCGATAAAATGAGAATATACCGAATCCCAATACCCTAAAGCAGACAAAATGTCACTTTCTTCTATTGGCGGGAATCGAAAATGACAAAAAA
>JXCR01080065.1:0-84506 GCA_002079205.1 Phalaenopsis hybrid cultivar
GTATTGTGGTGCAGTACATCGACCAAGTCTGGTCTTCTTCCGGCCCTTCAATCCTCCCTCCTACTCCTTATGATCGCGCCATCGCTCGCTTCTGGTCAGCTTATGTTGACGACAAAGTAAGTAAAAACAGAGGAAAAAAAATGAATTGCATATTTTGGGGCATCCACATTTTACCACCCAATCAATGTTGATTTATATATCGAACACCTAAAATTTTAGCCTTTAGATTTAAGTCATCCTAATATTTCATATCACATTAAAAAAATATCATCTTTTGAGCTTTTAATAAGTGAAATACACTTTTAGAAGCATAGATAAGAAGATATATATATGTAAATTAGAAATGTAAATATATAGAAATTGAGTAGTATGTATGTAATTCCCATTAATTTTTTATTGCCGTGTCTTTTTTTTGTTTGAAGAAAGAGATTTTTATTTTGTGAGGAGAAAATATATTTTTTTTACTAAATTAACTTTCTTCTATTTTAGTTGAATTGAGGAAAAATAAACTAAAATATAATTGTAAATTTTTTTTAGATAATGAAATTATTTAAATAATATGTTAAAAATAAAGGACTAATTTTAAGAATTTTTTTTAAAAATTTAGTTTTAAAAATGAAAACTTTAAAAAAAAGTAAAAAATAAATAAAAATTGATATTAGGTTTTATAACAATACAAGATTAACTAGAAAGTATCTNATGTAAATTAGAAATGTAAATATATAGAAATTTAGTATGTATGTAATTCCCATTAATTTTTTATTGCCATGTCTTTTTTTTTGTTTGAAGAAAGAGATTTTTATTTTGTGAGGAGAAAACATATTATTTTTATTAAATTAATTTTCTTCTATTTTAGTTGAATTGAGGAAAAATAAACTGAAATATAATTGTAAATTTTTTTGAAATAATGAAATTATTTAAATAATATGTAAAAAATAAAGGACAAATTTTAAGAAATTTTTTTAAAAATTTAATTTTAAAAATGAAAACTTAAAAAAAAAGTAAAAAATAAATAAAAATTGATATTAGGTTTTATAACAATACAAGATTAACTAGAAAGTATCTTTTACGCTGCATCTTCATGGCTGAAGTGCAGTTAAAAAAGCAAATTAACATGATCACTAAATCAGTAAATTTCCCCATCTTTGCAGTTGATTCCGCAGATTCGAGTGTTAAAGTGGGGTGAAGATGAGAATAGCAAAGCAGAGGCGAAAGAGCAATTGTTCGCCGCAATGCTGCAGCTAGAAGAGGCATTCATGAAGTGCAGTGAGGGGCAGAGCTTCTTCGGCGGCAGCACCATTGGCTTGGCAGACATCACCCTCGGTTCCTGCCTTAGTTGGCTGAAAGCTATCGAAATTATAAGTGGAATAAACTATGTTGATGAGAGGAAGACCCCTCTGTTGGTTGAGTGGGCGGAACGCTTCTGTTCCCACGAGGCTGTCAAGCATGTGCTGCCNGAAAGTATCTTTTACGCTGTATCTTCATGGCTGAAGTGCAGTTAAAAAAGCAAATTAACATGATCACTAAATCAGTAAATTTCCCCATCTTTGCAGTTGATTCCGCAGATTCGAGTGTTAAAGTGGGGTGAAGATGAGAATAGCAAAGCAGAGGCGAAAGAGCAACTGTTCGCCGCAATGCTGCAGCTAGAAGAGGCATTCATGAAGTGCAGTGAGGGGCAGAGCTTCTTCGGCGGCAGCACCATTGGCTTGGCAGACATCACCCTCGGTTCCTGCCTTAGTTGGCTAAAAGCTATCGAAATTATAAGTGGAATAAACTACGTAGACGGGAGGAAGACCCCTCTGTTGGTTGAGTGGGCGGAACGCTTCTGTTCCCACGAGGCTGTCAAGCATGTGCTGCCTGATGCTGAGAAATTGGTGGAGTACAGAAAAGATTTTAAGATTCGTCGTGCTGCTGCTGTTGCTGCTGCATCCAAATGATTATTTTTTCTTAAAGTTTGCTTCTTGGAATCTGAATGAGCGTAAATGCTATATGCGGAATTCATTTGCGTGGGTTGGTGGATTGGTGATATTTGATGGTATTATAGTGTGTATATGTATATATAATGCTAAGTAAAATTGAATATAATAAGTTGCAAGTAATTTTCTTGCTGATTTTGAGTTAGGGTGGATCCAAATAACTCAATTTGAGCGAGCTCGTTTCGATTTCGAGCTAGATTGAGCCCGATTCAATTTTCAGATAGATCCTCAAGTTTAAATCTAAGGTTCAAACTTGGCACTGGGGAGATGCATCTATCTTCTCAGATTCTCAATTTATGGTGAACCAAGTGGATGCTAGTACAATGCCAATAAAGTCTTATAATGGTGCACTTTTAAGTTAAAGATGGAGATTGATAAATCTGACTATTTCAAAAAGGAGTGGATTTTAATGAAGTGCTGTTAACTTTTAAAGGTGCTGTCTAAAATTAGCAATCTTGATGGAAAAATCACTATAGCATGAATCAAACATACAACAAAGAAATTCAAAGCCATGGGAGTAAGGGCCCGTTTGGGGCGGCTTATTTGGTGAGTTTGTTTTGAAAACGTTGTTTGAGGTGTTTGTTTCGAATGTTTTGGCCGCTTATCCATTAATACAGTTCGTTTTTTATAATAAACGTGGCCACGGGCTCGACCCCACGGCCCACATTCTTATCTACAATAGTTACACACTTGCCCTTCATAATGAGAAAGCTGTTCTGAGCATTAACAAAATTGTTCTTCTTGCATCAAGTGTTANGTTGACCTCACTTTTGGTTGAGGTCTAGAAATTTCTTTAGTAGCCTAGGTCTAGCCATAGGACNTGCCCTTCATAATGAGAAAGCTGTTCTGAGCATTAACAAAATTGTTCTTCTTGCATCAAGTGTTAACGCGGTCTAAAGCATGGTGAAATGCTATCATAAATTTCTGTGTTTCAAGCGAGAAAGAAATTTCTTACTCGAGAGATAATAAATATGCATTTTGAATTTGTAGGTTGTAATTTGCAGATTAACATTTAGTGTGTTATATCCAAAAATAGAAAATCTTAATCTCAGTCTAGTAAGTAGGTAAATGCTGATGTATGAATTTTTCTGTGTAGATGCATGGACTACTTTGAGAGAAAAAAATTCACAATTTTGTGATATATGTACATGTTAAAGCATTTATCTATGTTGCATGGAACTTTTTAAGCTATTTGAGGGTTTGAAAATTAGCATTAGGAAGAAGATTTTTGTAGTGTTACTTGAGAGCTATAAGAAGGAATAAGGGGGATTGTGGTTGTTTTGAGGGGCTGATTTTATGTAGAATTTAAATGATGGTTAGGTTGGGAGATATGTATGTGTGATTTTTGTTAGAAAGGTTTAAGTTAGTGATAGGTTGCAAGAGCTTTTATGGAATTTGGCCGGGAAGATTTGGTGTAGAGAGTTGAAGAAAGAGGAAAGTTTAAGATATACTTTTTATTACATTTTGTTGGATCAAAGCTATGAACATATTGAAAAGCTCCATAACATTCAAGTAGAATGTGAAAAATGTTATGAGTAAGAAGAAACAACAATAATGATAATAATACTAAATAGAAACATATATTTTTTGATTTTTTTTCAAACTACATTAACACTCAAATTTATAACCTTGAAAAGTTTGAGCAATGTAAGAATTTTGATTGTGGGTGGAATTTATAAGATATTAGGAGAGTGAGAAAGTGAGTGAGAGAGAGATTGATGGAGGGGGTAGAGAGAGAGAAAATGTGTGCACATCCAATTTTTGTTAAAGATAAAGTTTTTCTTCTTATTGATTAAGGGTCTGTTTTGGGCAGCTGCAGCTTATTCAAAAGCTGTTGCGCAGAAGCTAATTTTTTATTTATTTTTTGCATTTTTTTTAAAATAGTTGTATTGCAGTTATTTTTTAACAAATGACATTTCAGTCTATGTAATATAGTACTGTTTATAACAGAACCGCTCATACTAGTGTATTTCATAATTGAAAGCAAATGTCTAGTTCGAATAATACAAAATAAAAGACTCCTTACTAAACAGTGAGTAGCACGAAAATCGAAATTTTTAAAAAAGACNAAAATAGTTGTATTGCAGTTATTCTTTAACAAATGACATTTCAGTCTATG
This sequence comes from Phalaenopsis hybrid cultivar, assembly GCA_002079205.1. Taxonomy (NCBI): domain Eukaryota; kingdom Viridiplantae; phylum Streptophyta; class Magnoliopsida; order Asparagales; family Orchidaceae; genus Phalaenopsis; species Phalaenopsis hybrid cultivar. Next base: position 4,096 of record JXCR01080065.1, read on the forward strand.
TAATATAGTGCTGTTTATAACAGAACCGCTCATACTAGTGTATTTCATAATTGAAAGCAAATGTCCAGGTCGAATAATACAAAATAAAAGACTCCTTACTAAACAGTGAGTAGCACGAAAATCGAAATTTTTAAAAAAGACTATTAAAATAATATTTAATAAAATGATTATAATATTTTTAAAATGCACTCGATTTTTATCATGAGACAAGTTGTCCTCAAAGCAAACTCTCCACACCCAATCACTATTGATAGTAGAATCTTCTAACCCATCCGCCCAGCTAAAGAAGGCAAAACATTTTGCTTTTCTCCTCAGATAATAATTTCTTTTGCCTTACCCATTACAACAACTAACACGCAAAACACTAAAGAACATAAATTCATGGGAGATAAGAAAAAGTAAGAAACATAAACATCTGCAANTAAGTTGTCCTCAAAGCAAACTCTCCACACCCAATCACTATTGACAGTAGAATCTTCTAACCGATCCGCCCAGCTAAAGAAGGCAAAACATTTTGGTTTTCTCCTCAGATAATAATTTCTTTTGCCTTACCCATTACAACAGCTAACACGCAAAACACTAAAGAACATAAATTCATGGGAGATAAGAAAAAGTAAGAAACATAAACATCTACAACGCCGCTACCGCATCAGAACCACTGCCATGATATTTATCAACACATCACAGTGCCTCATCACCGGTACTATCATGACCACCACCTCCACACAACCTACAACCAACATCAATAGCACACCGCCATCATATCACCAAAACACCAACACCAACACCACACCACGACCTCCACACCACACCACCCTGTCTAAACCATACACCACCACCTCCACAACAACAACCACCAACATCAATAACACACCACACCACTCCAACACCTCCACATCACCATATCACCCCCTCCAAACCAAACACCACCAAAATCATAGTGCACCAACAACATGACACACAACTCATGCATTTCCCAAATTTAGCCTATGTGACCTACAAACAACTAACCACTGTAGCCTACGTGACCAACTACGACCTACTTGGCTCAGAGATTACGCAGTTCCCAACTTCAGCCTTAGTAGCCTACGAACGTTAGAGCTATTTGAAGAGCTACACCCTATGTGGTTAATTGTTCATGTAGTTCTCATCTTTGTCATTTATGGTCTACAAATATTATTTCAGCTGTCCACTACAACTTACATAACCAACTACGGCTTACTTGGTCCACAACTCCTGCAACTTCTCAATGTGAACTCTGTGGCCAACCGACGCTTCTGAAACAACCATATATTAATTACATTGTCATCTACTTCCAAGGCTTTTAGCTATGGCATTTACGATTAGTTGGTGCTACAATCACCGTCTACTACATTCATAGAAGACTACTACAATTATAACGATTAAATATGGTGATCTGTTATAACTACTATTACAGAATTATCGTTGTACATCAACATTGTAATTCTATCTCCACTAATTTAAGAGAAGAGCTACAATAATTATAGTGGATTATTCAAACTGTGCCTAGGGCTGTAAACGAGCCAAGTTTGAGCGAGCTCAGGCTTGGCTCGTGTTCGGCTCGTTTGAAATAACTAGAGTTCGAAATCGGTTCGTGAACAGTGTGTTCGTGTTCGACTTGATTTAAATATTCATGTTCGTGTTCGACTCGAAATTGGTTCGTTAAACTAAAATTGAGAAAAATAGATGTAAAGTGTGGGATTCGAACCTGGATCAAATCTATACAAAAAAGATACTAACGACATTGCCACATGAGGTATTATGATTTAAAATTAGACATAAATATATATAATGTATTATTATATAAATATTATATGTAATATATTGTTATATACAAAGTTATAATTTCTTTTTTCGAGTCATTTCGAGCCGAATACGAGCGAACATGTTATTCGCGTTCGGCTCGTTTACATTTTGAGCTTAAAAATTTATTCGTGTTCCTAATGAGCCGAACACGAGCTGTTCACAAACAACGAGCCAAATTGACAGCCCTAATTGTGTCATACCTTTTGGTTTATTCCATTCCCAAATTGTGCCAAACCTTGTGGTTTATTCCATTCCCAAGTTTTTCCAAGTAAAAAGTTAGATGTCAACTCCTGCTTACTTCCATTTTATTTGGGTGTCTATTGATACTAAGATGCTTAATTAGTACTCTACCAATCTTCTATCATGCATTATATATATATATATAAAGAATGTGCCTTCATAAAGAATTCGACTAATTATGATAGCTGTTGACCGAGAGGTTCAAATTTTAGATATTGTAATGACGTGAGCAATGACGCCTATATATACATATATATATATATATATATGAGATAGGATGTGGGTGCCGTTGTAAATATTTATATATCTAATACTTAAAATTTCGTACAAACGCATGAAACTTTAAATATCAGGTTAATATTATGTGGCATGTATTTAAATTTTCAAAAAAATAATAATAAAAAAAATATTTACATGCTCACTGCCCAAACATTACGTATTTATATATCTCACATAAATTGAAATTTAGACATTGCCTTACGTAAATATATAAAAATAAAAAAAAAAAATATTGTATGTCGACACCGTATTCAGATATGCATATTGCATGCATTGTCTGATCCTGACCGTAGATCATGCAGAATGTATTTCATTATTTTTTTTAAAAAAAAAATTTTAAGTGAAATTTACTGAAATACATCCTAATCGTAGATCATCATAACTTACGATAAGAATCGGACACTGCATACATTTCCGTATTTAATAATTTTTCTTAGAAATTACAGTTCTGCGGAAAAAAAAAGTTCTAACTATTAATTTAACCCATTTCCGAGCTGCAGATTCAATCAAGAAGGAATAAATCCCCCGTTTTCCTTGTCAATCAACTTTCAGATCTGAACTTCAGAGCGNCATGCAGAAAATATTTTTGGCTACATCAATTTAAATAATTTTTTTTTTTCAAAAGTTTGAGGAGTTTGAGTGAGTTTAATTTTGGACTTATTCACACATTTGTATATACTTGAGTTAATGATTTTATTGTTGGAGGCCAAGTGTCATGGCATTTATCATTTTGCCATAAGTTGGCTTTATTTTTTCATAATTGTGCGGCATTTAGATACATATTACACAATTCTTATGTCTTTACATATCTCGTGCCTAAACTTTCATATTTACACACATATCACTCAAATCTTTAAAATCACGTCAAAGGTAACACTACCATCGCTTCCTAAAAATCAAATACACCTTTTTATGAAAAGTCTTAAAGCACTGAAGTGTTTTGTATGTAAATATGAAAGTTCCGATGTGAGACATGTAAATACAGATGAATTGTGTACTACACATGATATTTAAATCTAACTATGTTTAGGTGTGAGCTTTACTACGGACTACTTAAAGCCCGCCTTGAATGATATAGGATCGATCAAAAATAAAAAAATGGTTTAAGCAAGATTGATCATATTTCAAAAAAAATTGAAGTTTATTTGAAACTTATTCAAATACAATTAAACTTAAATTTAAGCAATTATAATTTTCTTACAATAATAATAAAAGTAAAATAACTACTATTATGAAGATAGAGGGTTTTAGCCTTACATATGTTATAGTTTCTCACATCATATTTCTTGCATTAATGTTACATTAAGGCCTTCAAATTTTCCTTGGACATACCTCTTTGGCTGCAACAATGAGGGTAACATAATAACTCTATTTATTTCATCTAAATCCTCTTAAATTTCACCATTTATAATTAGATATATGTATATATTTTCAACATAAGTCGCTAACCCTATTTTTTAAGTGTTTGTTTAATTTCTACATCAAATTTTTCTTGGTAACAATTCTAATTATGCATTCATCATAGAATCATTTCTATATCATGTGCCTCAAAAGATCTAATAAANAGCTAACCCTATTTTGTAAGTGTTTCTTTAATTTCTACATCAAATTTTTTTTGGTCACAATTCTAATTATGCATTCATCATAGAATCATTTCTATATCATGTGCCTCAAAAGATCTAATAAAATAATCACTAGAAAGGAGTGCATACTCGAGGGAACATTGTTAAAGCTCTCTAAAATATCATTTATGAACAAGTTATATATCAATATTTAAGAAGGCATAAGCCCTCAACTTAAAGCCAAATTCATTGTTTAGATGGACAACTATATATGGTTGAGTTCTTTATACACATTTTATCAAAAAGGCAATTGAATCCAAACCTTTAACATTCTTTAGGAGGCAACTAATACTTGTTAAAATTTTAAATTTTAAACATTTCAAAAGGGCTATTTGATTTTCCATAAAAGAAGTGCACGTCAATCTTGAATTTGCAAAACTTTCAAAAGTTGAGTCTTTAGACAAATGAGTTACAATTACAGTGTAAAATTATAATGCAATTGAAATGTACATATTCTCTAATTCATTTTTAATGTGTTTGAAATTTCTTGAATTTAGACAAATTTTAGACAAACCATTTATGTAAAATGTTTCTTGCCGCTACCACCACNTTGTAAAATTATAATGCAATTGAAATGTACGTATTCTCTAATTCATTTTTAATGTGCTTGAAATTTCTTGAATTTAGACAAATTTTAGACAAACCATTTATGTAAAATGTTTCTTGCCGCTACCACCACCACCCATAGCCTCATATAGCCATGCCCTTGGCAGCTGTTCCTTCGTTCGGCTTGCCTTCCTCGAAAAAAACTTCCAAAAATTTCGCTCAACCTAAAATTTAATTGTTGTCATGAGATGTAGGTAATTTTTAATTCACTGGGTTCCATCGCCCATTTGAGGAGCTGATCCTTGTGTTCTGACCTAGTGAGCACGAACTTGTGGGGATGGTCAGTGATGACCCAGCTCATGTGCATTTGGAAATATGGTCAGNGATTTAATTGTTGTCATGAGATATAGGTAATTTTTAATTCACTGGGTTCCATCGCCCATTTGAGGAGCTGATCCTTGTGTTTCGACCTAGTGAGCACGAACTTGTGGGGATGGTCAGTGATGACCCAGCTCATGTGCATTTGGAAATATGGTCAGATCTGCGTGCTGAAACATTCGAGGTGAATGTTAGCTTTTCTATGATTGGATACTTGATTTGCACATCTCTAAGGACCCGACTAGCATATTAAATAGGAAATTGCTTTCTCAACTCCTCTCGGACCTGCTCCGAGCTAACAGATCAGCTCCCACTCGCAAGTAAAGTGAGAGTTATTCATTCAGCTTCGAACTTTGTAGGAGCGTTCGTGATGCTAAGGAATTCATCAAATTTTTGACTGCCTGCTCGCAGTCAGTTGTTCTTTCAAAATTGTTGGTTTTCCTGAGGGTTTTGAAAGATGCAACGCACTTGTTCCTTGATTTTCAAATAAAACGGCTAAATCATGCTATTCAATCAGCTAGTTTAGGTACTTTCATGGTGTTCCAGAGGGAAGCCATGTCTAATACTACCCACACTCTCTCGATTTTGAAATTTAAGCCTTTGGTGGTTAGGTGGCGGCCAAGAAATTTGTTTGTTAAGGCACCAAAGGTGCACTTTATCAAATTAAGTCTCAAGTCATATTTTTAAAGGGATTGAAAGTTTCTTTAAAGTCGTTTATATATTGTTCAACCAATCGACCTTTAAATAACACATTATTCACATACACTTAAACGTTTTACCCTTTTGATTAGAAGATATTACATCAATGATATGTTGATATTTGCTACAACATTTTTGAGCCTGAAGGACATTATATTTTTACAATACACACCTCTTTAGTATTAAGAGATTTTTTTCCTCATCGATTGGGTGCATCTTGATCTACTAGTAGTCCTAGAATGCATCCAAAATGATATGGCCAACTGCTGAGTCCATAAGTGTGTCGATACTTGGTTGTGGGTAGTTATACTTCAGGCAGACAGGTTGGTGAAGTTCATACCATCCTTTATTTTTCATTCGCCTTCTAGACCATCACGATGTTCGAGGCACACGTCGGGTACTGGACCTCCTTGATATTGCTCGCCTTTTTCAGCTTCTAGACTTTCTCTCGAATCCGCTACGACAATGTCATCTCTATGGAACAGATCTTCGACCTCATCGGTCGGGCAACCGAGTTCATATTTAGTTGATGGCAGGGAACATCAACCGGAATCCTCTGCATCAGATTACTGACCAAGAGAAAATGTCACAGTGCTCTCTGAGGGTCTCGATCGGCACATCCTTCATTCCTTCACCAAAGTTTTATTTTTTTAGGAAAGATTTACCATTTTTTTTGTCGATTGCAGGTACTTCAAGAGTGGTCTCACTGATCTTGATACCCCTTTTCACACTTATTTTAGAGGGGGAGCTGCTCCTGCTCCACCCTACCAACTTCTTGGAAGTAGCAGATCCTGGACTGATCCAAAGTTTCCCAGATTGTAATGATTTCTCTGTCTCTAGGAAACTTCACAAAAATATGGTACGTAGAGAGAGCATGAACTAGTTATCGTTTAGCTGAGAGCAACTGAATATTGTGTTGATGGTCAGAGGGGAGTCCACCACCGTAAAATCTTCCATGTAAGAGTATTGTTTTGCCTTCCCACGAGGTGACCGATAGTCCAATTAATCCTAGCGCTTCATTTCTTTTGCCAAAAATTTCATAGATTTGGTCGGTCGACAATACTAATCAGCTGATCTTGAGGCTCAACTTGTCATACCAAACTTTAATAAAAAGCTCATTGAGTTGCCAGTGTCGACACACCTGATAATTACTCATCATCACGGTCACGACATCGGTCTCATTGTATGGGTTTTCCTTTGAGGGCAAGTTCACATCAATGAACATTATTGGTGGATTGGGGATGTGATTCAAAGCGAAGGTGGTTGTGCAAAGTTCTCAAGATTAGATTCGCTTCTAGATGCCTCTTTGAATCCTTCAAAATTTGTTGACACAAACCCAATGATGTGGATGACATTCGCTTGCACGAGTTCATCCCAGATTTTTTCTATCAGAACATTCCCATGCCTCTGGGTCGCTGCTCTAGGTGCCACAGAGTCTATGTGCTTCCCGGCTCTGATTAGTTCCTCAACCGGGCTTTGGAGTGCCTGCAATCCTCCGTGCGTGACTGTGGTCTCGATGGCATTCACAAAACCTCTTGAGGTTCAAACAAAAGTGGCGATTACCCCGACAAACAATCCATTAAATCACCCCAGGGTCGACTCCCTCAGCATGGTTAAGAAGAGGTGAAACTTCAGAGAGTCTGTGATCCTCAACAGGCAAACGGTTGACTAGAAAGACGCGATNGTGCAATTGAAATGTATGTATTCTCTAATTCATTTTTAATGTATTTGAAATTTCTTGAATTTAGACAAATTTTAGACAAACAGTTTATGTAAAATGTTGCTTGCCGCTACCACCACCACCACCCATAGCCCCATATAGCCATGCCCTTGGCAGCTGTTCCTTTGTTCGGCTTGCCTTCTTCGAAAAAAACTTTCAAAAATTTCGCTCAACCTAAGCTTTAATCGCTGTCATGAGATATAGGTAATTTTTAATTCACTGAGCTCCATCGCCCATTTGAGGAGCCGATCCTTGTGTTCCGACCTAGTGAGCACGAACTTGTGGGGATGATCAGTGATGACCCAGATCATGTGCATTTGGAAATATGGTCAGATCTGCATGCTGAAACATTCAAGGTGAATGTTAGCTTTTCTATGATTGGATACTTGATTTGTAAATCTCTAAGGACCCAACTAGCATATTAAACAGGAAATTACTTTCTCAGCTCCTCTCGGACTTGCTCCGAGCTAACAGTCTCAGCTCCCACTCCCAAGTAAAGTGAGAGTTATTCATTCAGCTTCGAACTTTGTAGGAGCGTTCGTGATGCTAAGGAATTCATCAAACTTTTGACTGCCTGCTCGTAATCAGTTGTTCTTTCAAAATTGTTGGTTTTCCTGAGGGTTTTGAAAGATGCAACGCACTTGTCCCTTGATTTTGAAATAAAACGGCTAAATCATGCTATTCAATCAGCTAGTTTGGTACTTCCATGGTGTTCCAGAGGGAAGTCATGTCCAATAATACCAACACTTTCTCGATTTTGACCTTTAAGCCTTTGGTGGTTAAGTGGCGGCCAAGAAATTTGTCTGTTAAGGCATCAAAGGTGCATTTTATCAAATTAAGTCTCAAGTCATATTTTTAAAGGGTTATTTAAAGTCGTTTATATATTGTTCAACCAATTGACTTTTAATTAACACATCATTCACATACACTTAAACATTTTTACCCTTTTGATTAGAAGATATTACATCCATGAGATGTTGGTATTTTGCTACAATATTTTTGAGCCCGAAGGACATTACATTATTACAATACACACCCTCGTTAGTAATAAGAGATTTTTTTCCTCATAGATTGGGTGCATCTTGATCTACTAGTAGTCCTAGAATGCATCCAAAATGATATGGCCAACTGCTGAGTCCATAAGTGTGTCGATACTTGGTTGTGGGTAGTTATACTTCAGGCAGACATGTTGGTGAAATTTATACACATCCTTCATTTTTCATTCACCTTCTAGATCATCACGACGTTCGAGGCACACGTCGGGTACTGGACCTCCTAGATATAGCTCGCCTCTTTCAGCTTCTAGACTTTCTCTCGAATCCGCTACAACAATGTCATCTCTATGGAACAGATCTTCTACCTCATCGGTCGGGCAACTGAGTTCATATTTAGCTGATGGCAGGGAACATCAAGCGGAATCCTCTGCATCGGATTACTGACCAAGAGAAAATGTCACAGTGCTCTCGGAGGGTCTCGATCGACACATCCTTCATTCCTGCATCAAAGTTTTAAATTTTTATGAAAGATTTACCTTTTTTTTTTGTTAGTTGCAGGCACTTCAAGAGTGGTCTCACTGATCTTGATACCCCTTTCACACTTATTTTAGAGGGGGAGCTGCTCCTACAAACCATTGTTTTTTTGTCAGTACATTCTCTGGTTGGTAGAGGGCTTCCGTACACCCAAACCATTGTTTATCCCTCATCGTAGACCAAGCACTATCCTAGTACTTAAGATCTTCAGCTCTTTTCTCTGCCAATAGTGGTGTCTAACTGTTAGGTGCTAGTTTTTCTTGAGGGTTTTTTTTCCTTCTTCCAGCTACTGCTTCTCTGATGGCCTCTAACATCTGGCATAAAATCTGATCCTTTAGCTCCTGGATTTGTTGGTGCACAAATTCTTTTGTGCACTTTATGTTTATTGTGTCTCCTTGATGAACTTCTTCTCCTTGTGCTCCTCTTCTTATTGGTGGTATGATCCACACTCACTGTGTTTTTTAGGATATTGAATATGAATATGTCCTATGAATTACTCCTAAGGAAAAGAGCATAAAGCGGGAGACACAAGGAGAGAGAGTGAGAAAGTGTGCAGTGTAGAATCTAGTAGAACACTTATTAACTCTTTATTGTAGAAATAACCCTTTATTTATAGGAAATGGGATATAAAGTGAAAAATTACATTGTTGTTCCTAATTTTATGGGGGTGTCATAGGATTTTTTAGGCATATAGAAAATAAAGAAGCCTATGTTTCGGCTACTATATCATTTGTTGGTGAGGACTTGTTAGTCCTTGGGTCAACCATGTACATTTGACCGACTTTGTTTACTTAGGGTGATCAGTCAGCCTTGATGGTTCTTTGGTTATCCAGACTTCGTTCAGTCGTTCGGACTTCATTCGGTCGGCTTTGGTCAATCAGTCGGTTATCTAGGTTCTACTATGGACTGTTGAGCTTAGAGGATAAACTCTTGTTGCTGGTAGAATTAAGTTGTTATGCAGAGGGTGAATCACGGTAATCTTACACATAGTTTATCCCTTTTTACATGAGATCTGTCTGGAATGCTCGATGATTTTTTGGTGATGAAGTCCTTGGGCCTTCTGAAGAGTGTTGGAGACTCTTGTGGGCGTTTGGTGATATTTGGATGAGAGTTGGATTAGATCCTTCCCTCAAATAGATAGATCTTGATCTTTAACTCGGGCGACCTCTGTTCCATCGACTCTAATCCTATTTTGATCGAGCTATGGCCGGTCAAAGGGATCCTCTGGTCTTCTGCTGACCTGGTCCCGACTCCTTTTGATGGTCTATACTTGATCGCACTCTTATCTTGTAATCCATTAAATTCCTTCGAGATTCGTGATTAATCTACAATTAAAACAATGATGAATAACTCATTAGATTTAAGCAACACAACACTAGATCTAGATATATATATTTACAACATTTCATTATATACGTCCATAAAAAGAAAGTAGGGCTATGTTTTAATTCCTCATCCAAATACTGATTACATGTTTTTTTATTATAATTTATATCTTGCCTTCGTTGCAGCTGCCGACTCAGGGTCCGCTACTGCTAGACAACGCAAACGAGGAGNCGACTCTAATCCTATTTTGATCGAGCTATGACCCGTCAAAGGGATCCTCTGGTCTTCTGCTGACCTGGTCCCGACTCCTTATGATGGTCTATACTTGATCGCACTTTTATCTTGTAATCCATTAAATTCCTTCGAGATTCGTGATTAATCTACAACTAAACCAATGATGAATAACTCATTACATTTAAGCAACACAACAATAGATCTAGATATATATTTACAACATTTCATTATCTACGTCCATAAAAAGAAAGTAGGGCTATGTTTTAATTCCTCATCCAATTACTGATTNTGACTCTAATCCTATTTTGATCGAGCTGTGGCCGGTCAAAGGGATCCTCTGGTCTTCTGCTGGCCTGGTCTCGACTCCTTATGATGGTCTATACTTGATCGCACTTTTATCTTGTAATCCATTAGATTCCTTCGAGATTCGTGATTAATCTACAATTAAAACAATGATGAATAACTCATTACATTTAAGCAACACAACACTAGATATAGATATATATTGACAACATTTCATTATCTACGTCCATAAAAAGAAAGTAGGGCTATGTTTTAATTCCTCATCCAATTACTGATTACATGTTTTTTATCATAATTTATATCTTGCCTTCGTTGCAGCTGCCGACTCAGGGTCCGCTACTCCTAGACAACGCAAACGAGGAGAGCAAGGCAGAAGCGAAGGAGAAGGTGTTCGCCGCGCTTCAGCAGCTGGAAATGGTTTTCTTGGATTGCAGCGAAGGGAAGAGCTTCTTCGGCGGCGATAGCATTGGCTATATCGACATAGTCCTCGGTTCCTTGCTTGGTTGGCTCAAAGCCAGCAAAACAATGGCGGGCATAAACTTTCTGGATGAAACGAANAGGGCAGAAGCGAAGGAGAAGGTGTTCGCCGCGCTGCAGCAGCTGGAAACGGTTTTCGTGGATTGCAGCGAAGGGAAGAGCTTCTTCGGCGGCGATAGCATTGGCTATATCGACATAGTGCTCGGTTCCTTGCTTGGTTGGCTCAAAGCCAGCAAAACAATGGCGGGCATAAACTTTCTGGATGAAACGAAGACTCCTCGGCTGGTTGAGTGGGCGGGGCGATTCTGTTCTGCGGCGGCTGTTAAGGAGGTGCTGCCGGAAGCTGAAAAATTGGTGGAGTTCAGGAAATCTGTTAAGGCTGCTGGGCGTGTTAGTGCCGGTCCCTGAGTTTAATTTGATGTTTGGATGCTGGGTGATTTGTAGTAGGGCTGTCAAAACGGCTCGTTGTTCGCGAACAGCTCGTGTTCGGCTCGTTAAGAAGCTCGTTTTCNTAATGCTGCTGGGCGTGTTAGTGCCGGCGCCTGAGTTTAATTTGATGTTTGGATTCTGGGTGATTTGTAGTACACACATACAGATATATTTGGTGAAGTGGAAAGAGTTCTTATGTTGAAAGATTTCCATAGATTTCACTTGGTCTGTATGCATTTACATCTCTAACACCTAAAAATCAATTTTGTGCTTATCATTTCATCCATGCATGAAAAGATGAATTTCACTTTTTAAAAGTTAAAATGATGTTATATTCACTCACTACAAGAGACAGCGCGGCAAAACTGATGGCCTACATATTTGTAACAATGTTTCATTTTCTAATGGTGTAGCGATGGTTTATGATCTGAGTCATTTGCGACGGCTCAACAACATAACATGCTGTCATTGATAAACAGTAAAATTTTTTTCAACGTTTTTATTTATTACTGACGCCTTATACAGTCGGTTATAAGCAAATAATAATCGACTGTCATATTGTGTCGGTTATCTATGAATCTTTCATTTGGCGAGGTGCTAACTACCATGTTTTTTTAATAAGCGATGGTTTTATTCGTCGGTAATAATATAAATTAACGACGGTCTAACGAAGGTTTATGTTTGGGTTATTTGCGGCAGCATAAATATAAAGTTTTCGTCACTTATTAACAACAATTATTTTTTTGACGATTTTTATTATTACTGAAGCAATAAGTCGTCGGATAGAAAATGTATATTAACCGATGACCATTTGTCATTGGTTATATTCGAATTGTTGTTTGATGGGTATTAACTGATGCGTTTTTTATAATAAGCGATGAAAATTGTCGTTGATAATAGATTTAAGAACCGACAGATTTGAAGCAGTGTATAAGCCGTCAAAAATAATTCATTATACCACCAAAATTGCGATCATTTCCCTTCTGCTCTAATCCCCTCTCCCCTCACTCCTTTATACCTAAAGCCCTCTCCTCTATGCACGAAGCCCTTTCCTCTTCCCGAAACCATCACTTGTCCCTCCACCAACTCTCTGTTTTGTCCAAAACCATCACCTTTGCCGCCAAACCCTCACGATTGAGTTATTAGAAGCTAGCTGGGAACGCGGTGAGGGGATCACGGTTTACAGTGACCGAAAACTCTCATTTTTCTCCTTTTTGGACTCCTCTCCTACCGGAACTATTGATGAAGGTAACTCTTCATTTAATTTTTTTATTTTCAAATATTTTCAAATAATGTGTCTAGGGGTTAGGGTTTAGCAACTAGGACCAAATACTTTCCTATTTTTGTTGGATTACATCAAGGATCGGCTTTAAGCTCATACATTTTTACTTTAGTTATGGATGGTCTTACTAGGCATTTAAAGGAGGATTTGCAATGGTCTATTTTTTTGTTTGTGATATTCTTATTGTGGATAAGACCAAGGAAAGAGTTTAGAAAAAGTGATGCATTTACGTGTGTCACGATTAAACCATTGTGAATGTCATAAAAATAAAAAGTATAGTGTAGGGCTTTATCATGAACTTTGATATTTGAGTGAGAATTTGAAAAATGGATGAAAGAGTGTGTTTGATCTGTAAATAGTAATGTTTTGGTTTCCCTATATGTAATCGCCCCAAAACCTAACTTATGGAAGTCGACATCATAGTCTAAACGCTTTCGTTTGAGTAGATCTAAAACTGATTACATGAAATGTAATTTTAGTAGTAGTAACTCTAGTGACAGAGTTGTAGCTATGAGTGATCAAATCATTAAAGCTGTGAACGTTTTAAATATATCGGACTCTCGTTCAATGTTCAGGTGAAATAGATGGGGATCTGATTAGTAGATTTCAAGTTGGTTGGTTGAAGTGGAGGAATGCATCCAACCTCTCTTCCTATAGTAACTACAGGAATTCTTTCTACTTACAATTCTCAAATGTCGCCCGTAAATATAAAAAGAGCATTTGATTAACAAAAACATTACCAACGGCTTGGAACGTTTCGGTGGCTTATCGACGGGTAATACCCGTGGCATTATGTTTAAAGCATAACATTCGGTAAGCTATCAATTAACCTTTCATTACATAACTGAGGGTTACAAGTCGTTGGTTAGTGTCGAAAAACATTCTCATTGGTTAGCCGTCAGTTAACAGTAGGATACCTAATCGAAAGGCAAACCTAACCGCGGGCAAAAGCCGTTGGTTAATTCCAAAAAAAAAAAAATGGTTGGTTGCTCTCAAGTAAATTCGTAGGTTTAGTAACCGACAACGCCTCGCTTGCTCCTTGGTTAACCATCGGTTAACACAAACAAAAGGCTACACCGTCGGATAATCGTCGGAAAACTGTGGCATGTAAAAAAGAGTATTCTTTTTTTCACTATAATTTCCATAACTGCAATGATAATATAAATATAAATCCAATTGTATATCACACACTCTAATATGTCAATTCTAGGAGTGATTTCATTAAAATCACATGTTTTCTAAATTTGGGGGGATTTTTTTTGGAGACTTTTTGATTGGGAAGTTCTGTCAGTCTTGTCCAACACCACAGTGGTTAAATTTATTATGTACAAGGCGCACCGGTGCTTCAGTTCAACCAAAGAAGCCAAACTTCCAGCCTTTTTTTATGCAAGGGAATTTGTTGGTGCCTATGCTATTGGTCAATAAAATGATACCATTGCTTCAAAAAGCTCATCTCACAGTGAGGTGTGATCATGAAGAGGGACAAGTTCAAATTCTATTATGAAACTTACACCACTATTATTTCTATTATCCAATAATTCCTTGCAAATGTGAAAGAACAACAGGATGACAAGGTATATGTGTGGAATAAGTAGGTACCTTTTGATCCTTCCACAATCAAATTTAATTTTGGACTCCTTGACATCCCTAATGTCGATTATTTCCAATTTTTAGCATTTGCGCTTGATTATGTGGAAATCATAAATTTTCTAACTAATTATTGAGCCCGCTAACGGATTAGCATTCAAAAAATCATGAATTTTCCCGCCTCAGCCATGACCAAAGATTTGAATGCGTGACAGTATTTTATTTCTGCTAAACTCTTGCCTTCCACAAATCTTCGTGAGATGACTAAGAATTATTTAATTTTTTTTTGCATTTAAGCGGAGAAATCGATTGAAATTAGGTATGTAAATGATCCTTTTATCCTAAATATTGTCCACGAGGTTCGATACTATGTCTGGGGTACATTTTCTCTTATTTATGCCTTATGTGTTTAAGGGGATGATTTAGGAGAGAAATTTCGGGTGCAATTATTTCCCACACGGGCTATGACCAAGAAACAATTTTGTCTTACAACCTTGCGGCCCCAATGATTGGTGAAACTCCTCCCGCCCTGCTACATCATGTTCCAGACCTTCCACCTCCTCAATGGTTGAGATAATTTAGGGTCTGAGCAAGAATATTTCCAGCATGTAGTGATCACAATGAGGCATGGGGTAGAAACTCAACCACTACATTGGATAGCATCAGTTGCAACATGAGTCCTTATCAACATGTTGCATCACTATTAGCTGAATGTGGGCACCGATGACATTCGGTTTCCTGACACCCTAGAATTTTGACACTACATTGCCTTTGCCTCGCCTGTGAAGGATGAGGGTGATAATGAGGGTGATGAGGATTTATACTTTTAATTTTCCAAAGTTTATGATCTTTGTAATGCTATGTGATTTTTGTGGAGTTTTATATGTTATTTTTTTCTACTTTATTTCAATAATTTGTTACTTGCAGCTTGTTTTACTCTTATTACATATGTTATTTTTTCTTCTGTTATAACNATCACTTGTTCTGTATGCATTTACATATCTAAAATTCAATTTTGTGCTTATCATTTTATCCATGCATGAAAAGATGAATTTCACTTTTTAAAAATTAAAATGATGTTATATTCACTCACTACAAGAGACAGCGCGACAAAATTGATGGCCTACATATTTGTAACAATGTTTCATTTTCTAATGGTGTAGCGATGGTTTATGATCTGAGTTATTTGTGCGGTTCAACAACATAACATGCTGTCACTGATAAGCAGTAAAATTTTTTTCAACGTTTTTAATTATTACTGACGCCTTATACAGTCGGTTATAAGCAAATAATAATCGACTGCCATATTGTGTTGGTTATCTATAAATCTTTCATTTGGCGAGGTGCTAACTACCATGTTTTTTTTAATAAGCGATGGTTTTATTCGTCTGTAATAATATAAATTAACGATGGTCTAACGAAGGTTTATGTTTGGGTTATTTGCGGCAGCATAAATATAAATTTTCATCACTTATTAACAACAGTTATCTTTCTGATGTTTTTTATTATTACTGAAGCAATAAGCTGTCGGTTAGAAATGTATATTAACTGATGACCATTTGTCATTGGGTATCTTTGAACTGTTGTTTGATGGGTATTAACTGATGCGTTTTTATAATAAGCGATGAAAATTGTCGTTGATAATAGTTTTAAGAATCGACGGATTTGAAGCAATGTATAAGCCGTCAAAAATAATTCATTATACCGCCAAAATTGTGATCCTTTCCCATTTGCTCTAATCCCCTCCCCCCTCACTCCTTTCTACCTAAAGCCCTCTCCTCTACGCACGAAGCCCTCTCCTCTCCCTGAAACCCCCACTTGTCCCTCCACCAACTCTCTGTTTCATCCAAAACAATCCCCTTTGTTGCCTAACCCTCACGATTGAGTTATTAGAAGCTAGCTGGGAATGCGGCGAGGGATCACGGCTTACAATGACCGAAAACTCCCATTTTTCTCCTTTTTGGGCTCCTCTCCTACCTGGAACTATCGAGGAAGGTAACTCTTCATTTAATTTTTTATTTTCAAATATTTTCAAATAATGTGTTTAGGGGTTAGGGTTTAGCAGCTAGGACCAAATACTTTCATATTTTTGTTGGATTACATCAGGAATCGACTTTAAGCTCATACATTTTTACTTTAGTTATGAATGCTCTTACTAGGCATTTAAAGGAGAATTTGTCATGGTCTATTTTTTTGCTTGTGATATTCTTATTGTGGATAAGACCAATGAAAGAGTTTAGAAAAAGTGATGCATTTACGTGTGTCACGATTAAACCATTGTGAATTTCATAAAAATAAAAAAATATAGTATAGGGCTTTATCATGAACTTTGATATTTGAGTGAGAATTTGAAAAATGGATGAAAGAGTGTGCTTGATTTGTAAATAGTAATGTTTTGGTTGCCCTATATGTAATCGCCCCAAAACTTAACTTATGGAAGTCGACATCATAGTCTAAACGCTTTCGTTTGAGTAGATCTAAAACTGATTACATGAAATGTAATTTTAGTAGTAGTAACTCTAGTGACAGAGTTGTAACTATGAGTGATCAAATCATTAAAGCTGTGAACGTTTTAAATATATCGGATCTCTCGTTCAATGTTCAGGTGAAATAGATGGGGATCTGATTAGTAGATTTCAAGTTGGTTGGTTGAAGTGGAGGAATGCATCCAACCTTTCTTCCTATAGTAACTACAAGAATTCATTCTACTTACAATTCTCAAATGTCGCCCGTAAATATAAAAAGAGCATTGATTAACAAAAACATTACCAACGACTTTGAACGTTTCAGTGGCTTATCGACGGGTAATACCCGTGGCATTATGTTTAAAGCATACATTCGGTAAGCTATCAATTAACCTTTCATTACATAACTGAGGATTACAAGTCGTTCGTTAGTGTCGAAAAACATTCTCATTGGTTAGCCGTCAGTTAACAGTAGGATACCTAATCGAAAGGCAAACCTAACCGCGGGCAAAAGCCGTTGGTTAATTCCAAAAAAAAAAAAATGGTTGGTTGCTCTCAAGTAAATTCGTAGGTTTAGTAACCGACAACGCCTCGCTTGCTCGTTGGTTAATCATCGGTTAACACAAACAAAAGGCTACACCGTCGGATAATCGTCGGAAAACTGTAGCATGTAAAAAAGAGTATTCTTTTTTTCACTATAATTTCCATAACTGCAATGATAATATAAATATAAATCCAATTGTATATCACACACTCTAATATGTCAATTCTAGGAGTTATTTCATTAAAATCACATGTTTTCTAAATTTGGGGCGATTTTTTTTGCTGACTTTTTGATTGGGAAGTTCGGTCAGTCTTGTCCAACACCACAGTGGTTAAATTTATTATGTACGAGGCGCACCGGTGCTTCAGTTCAACCAAAGAAGCCAAACTTCCAGCCTTTTTTTATGCAAGGAAATTTGTTGGTGCCTATGCTATCGGTCAATAAAATGATACCATTGCTTCAAAAGGCTCATCTCACAGTGAGGTGTGATCATGAAGAGGGACAAGTTCAAATTCTATTATGAAACTTACACCACTATTATTTCTATTATCCAATAATTCCTTGCAAATGTGAAAGAGCAACAGGATGACAAGGTATATGTGTGGAATAAGTAGGTCCCTTTTGATCCTTCCACAATAAAATTTAATTTTGGACTCCTTGACATCCCTAATGTCGATTATTTCCAATTTTTAGCATTTGAGCTTGATCATGTGGAAATTATAAATTTTCTAACTAATTATTGAGCCCGCTAACGGATTAGCATTCAAAAAATCATGAATTTTCCCGCCTCAGCCATGACCAAAGATTTGAATGCGTGACAGTATTTTATTTCTGCTAAACTCTTGCCTTCCACAAATCTTCGTGAGATGACTAAGAATTATTTAATTTTTTTTTGCATTTAAGCGGAGAAATCGATTGAAATTAGGTATGTAAATGATCCTTTTATCCTAAATATTGTCCACGAGGTTCGATACTATGTCTGGGGTACATTTTCTCTTATTTATGCCTTATGTGTTTAAGGGGATGATTTAGGAGAGAAATTTCGGGTGCAATTATTTCCCACACGGGCTATGACGAAGAAACAATTTTGTCTTACAACCTTGCGGCCCTAATGATTGGTGAAACTCCTACCGCTCTGCTACATCACGTTCCAGTCCTTCCACCTCCTCAATGGTTGAGATAATTTAGGGTCTGAGCAAGAATATTTCCAGCATGTAACAATCACAATGAGGCATGGGGTAGAAACTCAACCACCACATTGGATAGCATCAGTTGCAACATGAGTCCTTATCAACATGTTGCATCACTATTAGCTGAATGTGGGCACCGATGACATTCGGTTTCCTGACACCCTAGAATTTTGACACTACATTGCCTTTGCCTCGCCTGTGAAGGATGAGGGTGATAACGAGGGTGATGAGGATTTATGCTTTTAATTTTCCAAAGTTAATGATCTTTGTACTGCTATGTGATTTTTGTGGAGTTTTATATGTTATTTTTTTCTACATTATTTCAATAATTTGTTACTTGCAGCTTGTTTTACTCTTATTACATATGTTATTTTTTCTTCTGTTATAACAATTCATTACTTGTGTTATTTTCCTTCTCTTTTAGCATGTTAATTGTAGTTCCTATTTTCTTTCATTATTTTATGAAAATTGGTATATTTTAGATTATGATATTTTTACTAATAATTAGAAAATAATTAATTATTTTAATTAGTGAAGGGATTGATATTTAGAATTATTAAATAAGTTTAATCAGATATAATAATTATTAGAATGCTCAAAGAATAAGAGATTGAAGTACATGAGTATATGATGATAAGCTTAAGGTTAAGTCTAAAGTTAAAAATTGATGTCAATCTTTATTTCCAATGTAAGAAAAATAAAAAAACTTTCTTGATTGAATGAGAGAATTATATTTAAAATGAGAATATATAAAGTAAGGTTATTTGGTTGATAAATAATTAAGTTTACATATACTTGTAACTCAAAGTTATTTTGNTGTCTAAAGTTAAAAATTGATGTCAATCTTTATTTCCAATGTAAAAAAAAAAAAAAAAAACTTTCTTGATTGAATGAGAGAATTATATTTAAAATGAGAGTATATAAAGTAAGGTTATTTGGTTGATAAATAATTAAGTTTACATATACTTGTAACTCAAAGCTATTTTGGTAAAAATGCAATGGGTGATTTAAGGATAGTTATATTAAAAGAATATTAATATAAGTAATGTTAGTATATTATCAATTAATATTAACTAATCTATTTAATAATATTACTACTATTTTATTATATATATTTATTATATTATTAAATAATAACAAGTTAGGGGATAAGAGTTACCAAATTGCTTTACATCATAATCTTGTATATATAACCGCTAGAGAGCAAGTAATGCATAAGTTTGGGTGAATGTGACAAGTATGAAAATTAGTGTCTAATAAGACATTTTTCTTTCATTTTATACCATTTTTATACTATTTTTTTGTATAATTGTGTCTATATGTGCAATATAAGGTAAAGCATAGCATATGAGATATGTTCAGCTCAAGGCCCTACACCCAAGCACTTAAGATGTAGTCTCTCGATGCCATCATTATGGCACTACAGTGCCATATATGTGATGCCATACTACCAAAAGAGGCTCCTTTGAAGTAAAAAATCCAAGAGTATAACACTGCATCGCCAGAGGTCAGCAATCTACCATCCATACATGAGCGCTCCAACACACTCCAGAGTAGCGTTGTAGTCACTCCAAGCACTAGCACAACATCTCAAATTCAAGAAAAGATGGTGCTCAGTTCTAACATTATCACCCCGGGTAGCACTAGCACAACATCTCAAATTCAAGAAAAGATGGTGCTCAGTTCTAACATTATCACCTCGGGTAGTAGTGTTGTAGCGCTATATAGTGGGGCACCAATACTCCCTATCAACATGGGTCATTTTCTAGTGGATTCAATGTTGCTTTGGCCAACTTTTTTTTTATAAAAGAGAGGTTTTGGGGGAAAGGGAAGTGTTCTAAAAGTTTTATTTCATTGTTTGAAAGTCTAGGTTTTCAATACATTGTGGCAGGAGTGAGTGGAAGTGTGAAGCGTGAAGCAATCGAAGTAGTAGATCGAATAGGAAGAGGTTATTTCAAATTCAAAAATGTTATGAACGTCTTTCATATGATAAAATATAGCATCTGGAGTCCGGACACAAGCTACATCCTGACAACGAACACAATACACCACAGACATTTTTTTTTCTCCGCTCAATTTGATGCATCACATTCGTTATTTCGAACGTAACTTTACGTCTGAAGTCTCGCAATAGTTTTTTTTCCCTTCATACCCCTGCATCATTCAAACAAACAGTATAATTTTTCAATGTTTTCTACACTAAACTCTGCACTTAAAGCCGCATATATATTTATTCATGACCAAACAACACATTTCTTCCNGTTTTACAATGAGACATTGACAATAGTTGTTCAGTCTGTAACACACTCAATTTAAGTCTCATTTACTAATCTTGATAAGTTGCCCATTAATAAGCTTTGTAAACCTTATTAATGGTTCTATAAAACTCAAAATTAATAAGTAGGCTGGTCATGCTCCTTAATAAGCTTGTTTGAATAGTTTAAGGTTTATAACTCATTAATTACATAAAGTTTATTTATATTTTAAAATAGTTCTTGCTTGTTTAAAGTTTAATAAACACAAAATGAATTAAGTATTGAGTCAAAACTAACATCAATAAATATGAATTTAAATGGCTCAAGCTTGAGCACTATGACAAGCTCAAATTGAGCTCAAGCAAAATTCGAACAAGCTTTGTCAGTGAGGCTTTGCATAATTCATTTGCAGCCCTAATACTTAGGATGTTCATTCATTTTTTTTTTTTTTTTGCATAGTATTTCATACTAATATTATATTAACATTAACATATAATTATTAGAAANATTCTAACATTATCAGCCCAGGTAGTAGTGTTGTAGCGCTACATAGTGGTGCACCAGCACTCCCTATCAACATGGGTCATTTTTGATGATTCAATGATGCGTTGGCCAACTTTTTTTTTTTATAAAAGAGAGGTTTTGGGGGAAAAGGGAAGTGTTCTAAAAGTTTTATTTCATTGTTTGAAAGTCTAGGTTTTCAATACATTGTGGCAGGAGTGAGTGGAAGTGTGAAGCATGAAGCAGGTGAAGTAGTAGATCGATTAGGAAGAGGTTATTTCAAATTCAAAAATGTTATGAACGTCTTTCATATGATAAAATATAGCATCTGGAGTCCGGACACAAGCTACATCCTGACAACGAACACAATACACCACAGGCTTTTTTTTTTCTCTGCTCAATTTGATGCATCACATTCCTTATTTCGAACATAACTTTACGTCTAAAGTCTCGCAATATTTTTTTTTCCTTCACACCGCTGCATCATTCAAACAAACAGTCTAATTTTTCAGTGTTTTCTACACTAAACTCTGCACTTAAAGCCGCATATATATTTATTCATGACCAAACAACACATTTCTTCCNTTGGGAAAAAGCTAGAGTCTGTTTTTTTTTTTTTTTGAAATTAAAATTAAATAATAATAATTTTTTTTTAATTTTTTAAATTATTTATTGTATATTAGTTTTATAGCTGCTTCTTCAAATAACTGTAGCTATAACTATTTCAAATAGATCCTAAATTATTCATTAGATATTTTTTTGTTCTTATATTGATTCACCATAGAACAAAAATTTAGTCAAAATGCATAATTAATGGTAATTATGCTTTTGGATAAAATATTATATATATATATATATAGATAATCATTTTGCCATAAGTTGGCTTTATTTTTTTCATAATTGTAAATAATTAAAAAAAAAACATATTATTTTTTTCATTTACAAATATATTTGAAAGTTTATTTTAGAAAAAAAAGTTTTTTTTTTTTGTGGAGCATATACATACATATTACACAATTCTTATGTCTTTACATATCTCATGCCTAAACTTTCATATTTACACACATATCACTCAAATCTTTAATATCACATCAAAGATAACACTGTCATGCCATCGCTTCCTAAAAATCAAATACACCTTTTTATGAAAAGTTTTGAAGCACTAAAGTGTTTTGTATGTAAATATGAAAGTTCCAGTGTGAGATATGTAGATACAAATGAATTGTGTACTACACATGATCTTTAAATCTAACTATGTTTAGGTGTGAGCTTTACTACGGACTACTTAAAGCCCACCTCGAATGATATAGGATCGATCAAAAATAAAAAATGGTTTAAGCAAGATTGATCATATTTCAAAAAATTTTGAAGTTTGTTTGAAACTTATTCAAATACAATTAAACTTAAATTTAAGCAATTATAATTTTCTTACAATAATAATGAGAGTAAAATAACTACTATTATGAAGATAGAGGCCATGTAACCTTACATATGTTATAACTTCTCACATCATATTTCTTGCATTAATGTTACATTAAGGCCTTCTAATTTTCCTTAGACATCCCTCTTTGGCTGCAACAATGAGGATAACATAATAACTCTATTTATTTCATCTAAATCCTCTTAAATTTCACCATTTATAATTAGATATATGCATATATTTTGGTAACAATTCTAATTATGCATTCATCATAGAATCATTTCTATATCATGTGCCTCAAAAGATCTAATAAAATAATCACTAGAAAGGAGTGCATACTCGAGGGAACATTGTTAAAGCTCTCTAAAATATCATATATGAACAAGTTATATATCAATATTTAAGAAGGCATAAGCCCTCAACTTAAAGCCAAATTCATTGTTTAGATGGACAACTATATATAGTTGAGTTCTTTATACACATTTTATCAAAAAGGCAATTGAATCCAAACCTTTAACATTCTTTAGGAGCCAACTAATACTTATTAAAATTTTAAAATTTTAAACATTTCAAAAGGGCTATTTGATTTTCCATAAAAGAAGTGCACGTCAATCTTGAATTTGCAAAACTTTCAAAAGTTGAGTCTTTAGACAAATGAGTTACAATTACAGTGTAAAATTATAGTGCAATTGAAATGTATGTATTCTCTAATTCATTTTTAATGTATTTGAAATTTCTTGAATTTAGACAAATTTTAGACAAACAGTTTATGTAAAATGTTGCTTGCCGCTACCACCACCACCACCCATAGCCCCATATAGCCATGCCCTTGGCAGCTGTTCCTTTGTTCGGCTTGCCTTCTTCGAAAAAAACTTTCAAAAATTTCGCTCAACCTAAGCTTTAATCGCTGTCATGAGATATAGGTAATTTTTAATTCACTGAGCTCCATCGCCCATTTGAGGAGCCGATCCTTGTGTTCCGACCTAGTGAGCACGAACTTGTGGGGATGATCAGTGATGACCCAGATCATGTGCATTTGGAAATATGGTCAGATCTGCATGCTGAAACATTCAAGGTGAATGTTAGCTTTTCTATGATTGGATACTTGATTTGTAAATCTCTAAGGACCCAACTAGCATATTAAACAGGAAATTACTTTCTCAGCTCCTCTCGGACTTGCTCCGAGCTAACAGTCTCAGCTCCCACTCCCAAGTAAAGTGAGAGTTATTCATTCAGCTTCGAACTTTGTAGGAGCGTTCGTGATGCTAAGGAATTCATCAAACTTTTGACTGCCTGCTCGTAATCAGTTGTTCTTTCAAAATTGTTGGTTTTCCTGAGGGTTTTGAAAGATGCAACGCACTTGTCCCTTGATTTTGAAATAAAACGGCTAAATCATGCTATTCAATCAGCTAGTTTGGTACTTCCATGGTGTTCCAGAGGGAAGTCATGTCCAATAATACCAACACTTTCTCGATTTTGACCTTTAAGCCTTTGGTGGTTAAGTGGCGGCCAAGAAATTTGTCTGTTAAGGCATCAAAGGTGCATTTTATCAAATTAAGTCTCAAGTCATATTTTTAAAGGGTTATTTAAAGTCGTTTATATATTGTTCAACCAATTGACTTTTAATTAACACATCATTCACATACACTTAAACATTTTTACCCTTTTGATTAGAAGATATTACATCCATGAGATGTTGGTATTTTGCTACAATATTTTTGAGCCCGAAGGACATTACATTATTACAATACACACCCTCGTTAGTAATAAGAGATTTTTTTCCTCATAGATTGGGTGCATCTTGATCTACTAGTAGTCCTAGAATGCATCCAAAATGATATGGCCAACTGCTGAGTCCATAAGTGTGTCGATACTTGGTTGTGGGTAGTTATACTTCAGGCAGACATGTTGGTGAAATTTATACACATCCTTCATTTTTCATTCACCTTCTAGATCATCACGACGTTCGAGGCACACGTCGGGTACTGGACCTCCTAGATATAGCTCGCCTCTTTCAGCTTCTAGACTTTCTCTCGAATCCGCTACAACAATGTCATCTCTATGGAACAGATCTTCTACCTCATCGGTCGGGCAACTGAGTTCATATTTAGCTGATGGCAGGGAACATCAAGCGGAATCCTCTGCATCGGATTACTGACCAAGAGAAAATGTCACAGTGCTCTCGGAGGGTCTCGATCGACACATCCTTCATTCCTGCATCAAAGTTTTAAATTTTTATGAAAGATTTACCTTTTTTTTTTGTTAGTTGCAGGCACTTCAAGAGTGGTCTCACTGATCTTGATACCCCTTTCACACTTATTTTAGAGGGGGAGCTGCTCCTACAAACCATTGTTTTTTTGTCAGTACATTCTCTGGTTGGTAGAGGGCTTCCGTACACCCAAACCATTGTTTATCCCTCATCGTAGACCAAGCACTATCCTAGTACTTAAGATCTTCAGCTCTTTTCTCTGCCAATAGTGGTGTCTAACTGTTAGGTGCTAGTTTTTCTTGAGGGTTTTTTTTCCTTCTTCCAGCTACTGCTTCTCTGATGGCCTCTAACATCTGGCATAAAATCTGATCCTTTAGCTCCTGGATTTGTTGGTGCACAAATTCTTTTGTGCACTTTATGTTTATTGTGTCTCCTTGATGAACTTCTTCTCCTTGTGCTCCTCTTCTTATTGGTGGTATGATCCACACTCACTGTGTTTTTTAGGATATTGAATATGAATATGTCCTATGAATTACTCCTAAGGAAAAGAGCATAAAGCGGGAGACACAAGGAGAGAGAGTGAGAAAGTGTGCAGTGTAGAATCTAGTAGAACACTTATTAACTCTTTATTGTAGAAATAACCCTTTATTTATAGGAAATGGGATATAAAGTGAAAAATTACATTGTTGTTCCTAATTTTATGGGGGTGTCATAGGATTTTTTAGGCATATAGAAAATAAAGAAGCCTATGTTTCGGCTACTATATCATTTGTTGGTGAGGACTTGTTAGTCCTTGGGTCAACCATGTACATTTGACCGACTTTGTTTACTTAGGGTGATCAGTCAGCCTTGATGGTTCTTTGGTTATCCAGACTTCGTTCAGTCGTTCGGACTTCATTCGGTCGGCTTTGGTCAATCAGTCGGTTATCTAGGTTCTACTATGGACTGTTGAGCTTAGAGGATAAACTCTTGTTGCTGGTAGAATTAAGTTGTTATGCAGAGGGTGAATCACGGTAATCTTACACATAGTTTATCCCTTTTTACATGAGATCTGTCTGGAATGCTCGATGATTTTTTGGTGATGAAGTCCTTGGGCCTTCTGAAGAGTGTTGGAGACTCTTGTGGGCGTTTGGTGATATTTGGATGAGAGTTGGATTAGATCCTTCCCTCAAATAGATAGATCTTGATCTTTAACTCGGGCGACCTCTGTTCCATCGACTCTAATCCTATTTTGATCGAGCTATGGCCGGTCAAAGGGATCCTCTGGTCTTCTGCTGACCTGGTCCCGACTCCTTTTGATGGTCTATACTTGATCGCACTCTTATCTTGTAATCCATTAAATTCCTTCGAGATTCGTGATTAATCTACAATTAAAACAATGATGAATAACTCATTAGATTTAAGCAACACAACACTAGATCTAGATATATATATTTACAACATTTCATTATATACGTCCATAAAAAGAAAGTAGGGCTATGTTTTAATTCCTCATCCAAATACTGATTACATGTTTTTTTATTATAATTTATATCTTGCCTTCGTTGCAGCTGCCGACTCAGGGTCCGCTACTGCTAGACAACGCAAACGAGGAGAGCAGGGCAGAAGCGAAGGAGAAGGTGTTCGCCGCGCTGCAGCAGCTGGAAACGGTTTTCGTGGATTGCAGCGAAGGGAAGAGCTTCTTCGGCGGCGATAGCATTGGCTATATCGACATAGTGCTCGGTTCCTTGCTTGGTTGGCTCAAAGCCAGCAAAACAATGGCGGGCATAAACTTTCTGGATGAAACGAAGACTCCTCGGCTGGTTGAGTGGGCGGAGCGCTTCTCTTCTGCGGCGGCTGTTAAGGAGGTGCTGCCGGAAGCTGAAAAATTGGTGGAGTTCAGGAAATCTGTTAAGGCTGCTGGGCGTGTTAGTGCCGGCGCCTGAGTTTAATTTGATGTTTGGATGCTGGGTGATTTCTAGTACACACATACAGATATATTTGGTGAAGTGGGAAGAGTTCTTATGTTGAAAGATTTCCATAGATATCACTTGGTCTGTATGCATTTACATTTCTAACATCTAAAATTCAATTTTGTACTTATCATTTTATCCATGCATGAAAAGATGAATTTCACATTTTAAAAGTTAAAATGATGTTATATTCACTCACTACAAGAGAAAGCGCGGCAAAATTGATGGCCTACATATTTGTAACAATGTTCCATTTTTTAATGGTGTAGCGATGGTTTATGATTTGAGTCACTTGCGATGGCTCAACAACATAACATGCCGTCATTGATAAACAGTAAATTTTTTTTTAACGTTTTTAATTATTACTGACGCCTTTTACAGTCGGTTATAAGCAAATAATTATCGACTGCCATATTGTGTTGGTTATCTATGAATCTTTCATTTGGCGAGGTGCTAACTACCATGTTTTTTTAATAAATGATGGTTTTATTCGTCGGTAATTATATAAATTATTGACGGCCTAACGAAGGTTTATGTTTGGGTTATTTGCGGCAGCATAAATTTAAATTTTCGTCACTTATTAACAAAAATTATTTTTGTGACGGTTTTTATTATTACTGAAGCAATAAGTCGTCGGTTAGAAATGTATATTAACCGATGATCATTTGTCATTGGTTATCTTCGAACTGTTGTTTGATGGGTATTAACTGATGTGTTTTTATAATAAGCGATGAAAATTGTCGTTGATATAGTTTTAAGAACCGACGGATTTGAAGCAGTGTATAAGCCGTAAAAAATTATTCATTATGCCGCCAAAATTGCGATCCTTTCCCTTCTGCTCTAATCCCCTCTCCCCTCACTCCTTTCTACCTAAAGCCCTCTCCTCTACGCACGAAGCCCTCTCCTTTCCCCGAAGCCCTCATTTGTCCCTGTTTCGTCCAAAACCATCACCTTTGTTGCCAAACCCTCACGATTGAGTTATTAGAAGCTAGTTGGGAACGCTGCGAGGGGATCATGGCTTACAGTGACCGAAAACTCCCATTTTTCACCTTTTTGGTCTCCTTTCCTACCTGGAACTATCGAGGAAGGTAACTCTTCATTTATTTTTTTATTTTCAAATATTTTCAAATAATGTGTTTAGGGTTAGGGTTTAGCAACTAGGACCAAATATTTTCCTATTTTTGTTGGATTACAGGATTGGCTTTAAGCTCGTACGTTTTTACTTTAGGACCCTTTTGGGTAGCTTATAAGTGCAGGCGGCATTTTAAAAACGTCATCGTACTGTTTGGTTTGCGTGTTTTACCAGCTTATCCGAAACTGCGTTTGGGTTTTTACACTAAACGCAGGTTGCGGGTCGACCCCTGCGGTCGGCCCGCCGGATAAGTAGCATATCCTGAAACGCACAAGCTGCCCCAAACGGATCCTTAGTTTTGGATGCTCTTACTAGGCATTTAAAGGAGGATTTGTCATGGTCTATTCTTTTGCTTGTGATATCCTTATTGTGGATAAGACCAAAGAATGAGTTTAGAAAAAGTAATGCATTTACGTGTGTCACGATTAAATCATTGTGAATTTCATAAAAATAAAAAGTATAGTGTAGGGCTTTATCATGAACTTTGATATTTGAGTGAGAATTTGAAAAATGGATGAAAGAGTGTGCTTGATTTGTAAATAGTAATGTTTTGGTTGCCCTATATGTAATCGCCCCAAAACTTAACTTATGGAAGTCGACATCATAGTCTAAACGCTTTCGTTTGAGTAGATCTAAAACTGATTACATGAAATGTAATTTTAGTAGTAGTAACTCTAGTGACAGAGTTGTAACTACGAGTGATTAAATCATTAAAGCTGTGAACGTTTTAAATATATCGGATCTCTCGTTCAATGTTCATGTGAAATAGATGAGGATGTGATTAGTAGATTTCAAGTTGGTTTGTTGAAATGGAGGAATGCATCCAACCTTTCTTCCTATAATAACTACAGGAATTCATTCTACTTACAATTCGCAAATGTCGACCGTAAATGTAAAAAGAGCATTGATTACCAACGGCTTGGAACGTTTCAATGGCTTATCGACAGGTAATACCCGTGGCATTATGTTTAAAGCATAACATTCGGTAAGCTGTCAATTAACCTTCCATTACATAACTGAGGATTACAAGTCGTTGGTTAGTGTCGAAAAACATTCTCATTGGTTAGTCGTCAGTTAAAATTATGATACCTAATCGAAAGGCAAACCTAACCGCGGGCAAAAGCTGTTGGTTAATTCCAAAAAAAAAAAATTGTTGGTTACTCTCAAGTAAATTCATAGGTTTAGTAACCGACAACGCCTCTCTGTTGGTTGTCCAATACCCGTCGCTTGCTCGTTGGTTAACCATCGGTTAACACAAAAAAGGCTATACCGTCGGATGATCGTCGGACAACTGCAGCATGTAAAAAAGAGTATTCTTTTTTTCATGATAATTTTCATAACTGCAATGGTAAAATAAATACAAATCCAATTGTATATCACACACTCTAATATGTCAATTCTAGGAGTTATTTAATAAAAATCACATGTTTTCTAAATTTGGGGCGAATTTTTTTGGCTGACTTTTTTTGATTGGGAAGTTCTGTCAGTCTTGTCCAACACTGCAGTGGTTAAGTTTATAATGTACGAGGCGCCCCGGTGCTTCAGTTCAACCAAGGAAACCAAACTTCAAGCCTTTTTTTATGCAAGGAAATTTGTTGGTGCCAATGCTATCGGTCAATAAAATGACACCATTGCTTCAAAAAGCTTATCTCACATCATGAAGAGGGACAAGTTCAAATTCTATTATGAAACTTACACCACTATTATTTCTATCATCCAATAATTCTTTGCAAATGTGAAAGAACAACAGGATGACAAGGTATATGTGTGGAATAAGTAGGTCCCTTTTGATCTTTCCACAATAAAATTTAATCTTGGACTCCTTGACATCCCTAATGTTGATTATTTCCAATTTTTAACATTTGAGCTTGATTATGTGGAAATCATAAATTTTCTAACTAATTATTGAGCCCACTAACGGATTAGCATTCAAAAAAACCATGAATTTTCCCGCCTCAGCAATGACCAAAGATTTGAATGCATGACAATATTTTATTTCTACTAAACTCTTGCCTTCCATAGATCTTCGTGAGATGACTAAGAATTATTTAGTTTTACTGCATTTAAGTTGAGAAATCGATTGACATTAGGTATGTAAATGATCCTTTTATCATAAATATTGTCCATGAGGTTCGATACTATGCCTAGGGTACATTTTCTCTTATTTACGCCTTATGTGTTTAAGGGGATGGTTTAGGAGAGAAATTTTGGGTGCAATTATTTCCCATACTGGCTTTGACCAAAAAACAATTTTGTCTTACAACCGTGCAGCCCCAATGATTGGTGAAACTCCTCCCGCCCTGCTACATCACGTTCCAGACCTTCCACCTCCTCAATGGTTGAGATAATTTAAGGTTTGAGCACGAATATTTCTAGCATGTAGTGATCATAATGAGGCATGGGGTAGAAACTCAACCACCACATTGGATAGCATCAGTTGCAACATGAGTCCTTATCAACATGTTACATCACTATTAGCTGAATGTGGGCACCAATGACATTCACTTTCCTGACACCCTAGAATTTTGACACTACATTGCCTTAGCCTCGCCTATGAAGGATGGGGTGATAATGAGGGTGATGAGGATTTATACTTTGAATTTTCCAAAGTTAATGATCTTTGTAATGCTATGTGATTTTTGTGGAGTTTTATATGTTATTTTTTCAACATTATTTCAATAATTTGTTACTTGCAACTTGTTGTGCTTTTATTACATATGTTATTTTTTTCTTATGTTATAACAATCCATTACTTGTGTTATTTTCCTTCTCTTTTAGCATGTTAATTGTTGTTCCTATTTTCTTCCTTTATTTTATGAAAGTTAGTATATTTTAGATTATGATGTCTAAAGTTAAAAATTGATGTCAATTTTTATTTCCAATGTAAAAAAAAATAAAAAAAACTTTCTTGATTGAGTGAGAGAATTATATTAAAATGAAAATATATAAAGTAAGGTTATTTGGTTGATAAATAATTAAGTTTACATATACTTGTAACTCAAAGTTATTTTGGTAAAAATGCAATGGGTGATTTAAGGATAGTTATATTAAAAGAATATTAATATAAGTAATGTTAGTATATTATCAATTAATATTAACTAATCTATTTAATAATATTACTACTATTTTATTATATATATTTATTATATTATTAAATAATAACAAGTTAGGGGATAAGAGTTACCAAATTGCTTTACATCATAATCTTGTATATATAACTACTAGAGAGCAAGTAATGTATAATTAGTGTCTAACAAGATATTTTTCTCTCATCTTGTACCATTTTTATACTGTTTTTTTTTTTTGTATAATTGTGTCAATATGTGCAATATAAGGTAAAACATAACATATGAAATATGTTCAGCTTAAGGCCCGACACCCAAGCACTTAAGATGTAGTGTCTCGATGCCATCATTATGGCACTACAGTGCCATATATGTGATGCTATACTACCAAAAGAGGCTCCTTTGAAGTAAAAAAACCAAGAGTATGACACTACATCGCTAGAGGTCAGCATTCTACCATCCATACATGAGCTCCAACGCACTCGAGAGTAGCATTGTAAGCACCCCAAGCACTAGCACAACATCTCAAATTCAAGAAAAGATAGTGCTCAGTTCTAACATTATCACCCCGGGTAGTAGTGTTGTAGCGCTACATACTGGTGCACCAGCACTCCGTATCAACATGGGTCATTTTTTATGATTCAATGATGCTTTGGCCAACTTTTCTTTTATAAAAGAGAGGTTTTGGGGGAAAAGGAAGTGTTCTAAAAGTTTTATTTCATTGTTTGAAAGTCTAGGTTTTCATTACACTGTGGCAGGAGTGAGTGGAAGTGTGAAGCGTGAAGTATGCGAAGGAGTAGATCGAATAGGAAGAGGTTATTTCAAATTCAAAAATGTCATGAACGTCTTTCATACGATAAAATATAGCATCTGGAGTCCGGACACAAGTTACATCCTGACAACGAATACAATATACCATGAGCATTTTTTTTCTTTGCTCAATTTGATGCATCACATACGTTATTTCGAACGTAACTTTACGTCCGAAGTCACGCAATATTCTTTTCCCTTCATACCCCTGCATCATTCAAACAAACAGTATAATCTTTCACTGTTTTCTGTACTAAACTTTGCACTTAAAGCCTCATATATATTTATTCATGACCAAACAACACATTTCTTCCCAACCCACACGAAGCACAAACCAACTCCGTTCACTGAATTTCCACATCAATAACCTTACGCTCCACCTTCGATTTCGGAACCGTAACAAACAAAACCCCATTTTTAAGCTCCGCCTTCACCTTCTCCTTCTCGCATGCTTCAGGCAGCACCAGCCGTATGTTGTAAGCACTAGCACTGCTTCCTCTCCACCACCCATCTTCCCCTGCCTTCCCCTCCCCACCTTCTTCCTTATGCTGGCTCTTAATAACCAGCACGTCGTCCTCTAACGACACCTTCACCTCCTCTTTACTCAGCCCCGGCATATCGTACCTTATCTTCACCTCCTTGTCGTCCTCCTTTATGTCCCATGGCGTCCGCACCTCCCCCGCCGTCGTCCCAGGAAATGCAAACGCGTCCTCGAATATCCTGTCCATAAGACAGGGTCGTCAAAACTTTATCGTGCAAATCAGACCCAAATCCTACCCGCAGACCAAAATTGACATTCCTACCTGTCCATGGTGTCAAGCATCTGCCTCATCGTTCTTATCGGCGACAGCGAGTCAANCAACGACACCTTCACCTCCTCTTTAGTCAGTCCCGGCATATCGTACCTTATCTTCACCTCCTTTTCGTCCTCCTTTATGTCCCATGGCGTCCGCACCTCCCCCGCCGTCGACCCAGGAAATGCAAACGCGTCCTCGAATATCCTGTCCATAAGACAGGGGCGTCAAAACTTTATCTGCAAATCAGACCCAAATCCTACCCGCAGACGAAAATTGACATTCCTACCTGTCCATGGTGTCAAGCATCTGCCTCATCGTTCTTATCGGCGACAGCGAGTCAACGAAGCCTGCGCCAACAGAAAAAAAGATTGGGCTCAAAAAAGATTTCAACTTTAGGCAGAGTGCGATGATGGGGAGAGCAGAGGAGTTTTACCAAAAGGTGAGANAAATTGGGCTCAAAAAAGATTTCAACTTTAGGCAGAGCGCGATGATGGGGAGAGCAGAGGAGTTTTACCAAAAGGTGAGAGTTCGAAAGCAGAGCGCCGAGAAGCCCGGGGTTCGATTGAGGAGGATTCCTGCTTCACTTGCAGAGATGTGTTTTCCTTCTTCTCGTCGGTGGCAGCGGCCATGACGGAGCGGCGGCGCATCATGCGGGAAAGAGATGGAAAGAGCGCGGGGGATCGAGGGAGCCTTGCAGTTTGCCTTGCAATGTGGGAAGAGCAAGGTGAAAAAGCAAGTGATGCAGCTGCGTAGGCCATGAAAGAAGACAATCGAGAGCGAAGTTAGGAGAAGGTGAGGATGTGTTTGTTGATTTAGATGAGTAGGAGGGGGAGGAGTGCTGTGGGTGGATTTAAGTGCAGAGGGATGGGGGAATGGAGCGGGTGCGAGAGAAATCGAGAAGGTTGTAATGGAGAAAGCGGCTGAATGTTCTGGAAGAGGTCGGAGNCATGAAAGGAGACAATCGAGAGCGAAGTTAGGAGAAGGTGAGGATGTGTTTATTGATTTAGATGAGAAAGAGGGGTGCGGTGGGTGGATTTAAGTACAGATGGATGGGGGAATGGAGCGTGTGCGAGAGAAATCGAGAAGGTTGTAATGGAGAAAGCGGCTGAATGTTCTGGAAGAGGTCGGAGTGTCGGAGAAGATGATCGATGTTAGTATTTGTGTGTTGTTGGGAGTATTGCGGTGTTATAATGATAAAATAATACACTAGACATCTAAATATTATCATGCACACTTAATTTAGATGTAGATCATCTAGATGTAATATCTTTTCTGTGTAAGAAAAATGATTTAAGATATATTTCATAAAGAAAAGAGCATTTACATACGTATCATCTAATTCTGATGTATGTATATAACTCACATCTAAACTTCAATTTTTACATTTCAACAACCTTGATCTCTTATAGCACATAAAAAATATTACTATTATAACATTTAAAAAGTAAAGTATAACTTTTTATGTACATATAGGAGGATCACACATATATAAAAGAACAGTTTACAAAAATATCACTTAAGACTACACTATTTGCCTACTAATTCCTAAAACATATTATCCACTATTCTACTATGCAAAAGACCTTAAGACCCTAAAAAATATCTCTTTATTTTGTCCTTGCCTCTGTCCCATTTATACCTTATCTCCTTGCCCCATGAAACCTTTGTAGATCGGGACTTCTTCTTGTTGATTGTTGCTCTAGTCCATCATTTGACTTGTTTGTCTTCAACCCTTTGCTTCGAACGACACATACAACATTTGTTTTGACTTGTCAGATTAAATTTCATCATGGCGTGTCTCGTTGTCCACTGAGCGAACAACTAAAGAGAACGTTCCAAGTTCAGAGTATTTGTTAAGTATGCGTATTTTTTATTTTTATCTTGAGAGGTTTGTTGATTGTTGGTTTTGAGTGGCTGGTTTGGTTTTGAGGAGTGAGATAGCTGGCTCGTTGATTGAATTTCATTTTGATCTAATTTAGGTTAGGTTGGAACTCTTATTGTTTTCATGTGGTGATGAAAATATGTTGCAATAGCTCATACACATGAGGTTGATTGAATATTTTCTTGTGTTCTGATTTTGGTTGCAATTAAATTTTTATTATTTTGATGTGGTTGTGGAATTTCCTTATGATTTTATTTAGGCTGGAAGTTTTGTTGTTTTCATGTAGTGGAGAAAATATATTGATTAGCTGATCCACTGAGTTTATGGTTGACTGAGTTTCCTTGTGATCTTTTTTGGATTGCAATAGAATTTTTGTTGTTTTGGTGTGGTTTTGGAATTAATTATTTTAGTTAATGTATATGTGCTTATTTGCTTTATGTATGATGAATCCCTAACTATTTATAGAGATTTCATTAAGTTTCTATCAAATTCATTACGGTTTATCGAAAATTATTTACGTGCTTGGTCATTTTCATTGAATAATAAATGTGTATGACATTAGAGCAAACTCAATTATTTTTTGGAGCTCTATTTTTTTATTAGAAATGTGCTTTGGGACTGAATAACTGGTTTAGATTATCCAAAACCTAATCCAACTTGGTGATCAACTAAATAATTGGCCCTACAACAAGCTTTTATTTGAGTTGAATATAGTTTAGGCAATGAAAATTAGCTTGCTCAGTTATTCTGTCCAAAATATACTTACTCCTTATTCTAATATATCACATGATGGACTCTACTTTCTTGTCATTTGTACATTGCAAAATGTTTTTGCTTTTACAATGAGACATTGACAATAGTTGTTCAGTTTGTAACACACTCAATCTAAGTCTCATTTACTAATCTTGATAAGTTGTCCATTAATAAGCTTTGTAAAGCTTATTAATGGTTCTATAAGACTCAAAATTAATTAGTAGACAGGTTGTGCTCCTCAATAAGCTTGTTTGAATAGTTTAGGGTTTATAACTCATTAATTACATAAAATTTATTTATATTTTAAACTAGTTCTAGCTTGTTTAAAGTTTAATAAACACAAAATGAATTAAGTACTCAGTCAAAACTAACATCAATAAATATGAATTTAAATGGCTCAAACTTGAGCACTATGACAAGCTCAAATTGAGCTCAAGCAAAATTCTAACAAGCTTTTGTCAGTGAGGCTTTGCTTAATTCATTTGCAGCCCTAATATTAAGGATGTTTCATTCATTTTTTTGCATAGTATTTCAGACTAATTTTATATTAACATTAACTCATATAATTATTAGAAAAAAAATTTAAGTGTATCTATATATATATATATATATATTTCACGTACCCTGGCCTGTTGGATGATGTCCACTATATAAGACCCCTATGGTCAGGGGTTCGAATCACCTCCAACATAGTTGGTCTTACTCTGGCCTATTGGATGACATCCACTGTATAAGACCCCTATGGTCGGGGGTTCGAATCACTTCCAATATAGTTAGTCTTAAGGAGATGGTACTCGAATTATTAGACACATTAGAGGTGACTGGAGGCTCGCATAATAGTCTCTGGCCATTCCTTAAAAAATAATAATAAATAAATAAAATAATATATGTATGTTATTTTATTCAGAGAAGTAAAACTTGTTGAACATTCCTATGTATGTATCTATGTATATTTATATAGGTTTTTTTTTTTCCCTTTTTCACTTAGTTTTAAGAGAAAGCAAAGCACCTCTCAAATGATTCAGAGACACGGAAAGCATGTTGAACTTTTCTTGATTGAAAGGAGATTCATTTCGCTCAAAATAATTAACCTGTCAAAATTAATGCTTTACTACGCTTTTATTAAGCGGCATTCTTTGCGTAGGTATGGCATGTGTTGGCTCCATGAAATTGTATATATGTTGCACTTCATTACTTTTTCACTTAA
Source organism: Phalaenopsis hybrid cultivar (assembly GCA_002079205.1). Lineage (NCBI taxonomy): Eukaryota > Viridiplantae > Streptophyta > Magnoliopsida > Asparagales > Orchidaceae > Phalaenopsis > Phalaenopsis hybrid cultivar. Next base: position 40,756 of record JXCR01080065.1, read on the forward strand.
CCAAAAGGAAGAAAAATAGTTAAAAGAGTTTGGTTGCTTATGTTTGGAGATTGAAGTAATAAGATTGAATTTCTTTGTGTTGGGCAAACAGAGATTGCAGCCCGTCACTTTGTGGTGACGCACGCTTCACTCCGTCAACTAACCTTTGGGCGACCCGTGAGATCATTAGGATGAGCCGGCTTTGTAGTCAGGAACGTTCGAATCTCATTTCTTGCATGTATTCACATTGCATGTGTGGCATGATTTCTAAAATATGCATAAAACTATTGATTTTTGCATGTTATTCCGTCGATTCGCCCGATCAACCCCACCGACCCAATTGGTGTGACTGACAATCTTTTGTCAACTTGTCTGATTAGCCGCAATAGCCCAATCAGATAGATCAACATGTTCCTTCAGCTAGCCTGGTCAGCCCCACTAGCTTGATTGACGCGACCGAAAATCTTTTATTGACTCACCTGATCGGTCGCACGGTCCTGATCAGATTGATCGATTTGTTCTGTCGGTTTGCTTGATCGCCTCACCGGTTTGATTGGTGCGACCGAGAATCTTTTGTGGACTCGTCTGATCGACCACACTTGATCGATCAAATCGATCAATATCTTTCGTCAGCTCTTCCGCTCGGCCTCAGCTGCCCTATCAGTTTGACCGACCATTTCTATCGAATGTTTCAAATCACATGTTTGATTCACATTGTCTGCATTAGCACATTCACACTTTCTTCTTGTCGTACATTTATGAGCATATCCTCTCATATGCTTATAACGAGCGTTCGTGCCTCTCATAAGTATATCATTCGGCCAACTTGATCTGTGGCTTCTTCGCGTCACCGTGCCTAATGTCACGAGCTTCCACACTCACACTAATATCGTCTCACCTGTTTGCTTTGCATGACATCTTGCATGATCATGATGTACATGTGGTTTGCTTGTGACTGTCAACACACACTCATTTGACATCCACATGTCCTATTCAGATGTGGCTTGCACACCAAGTTTACCTGATGTGTAATTCTCCCCAGTGGGAATTACTTCACCTTCACTTCTTAAGACACCGCATCAGACTGTCGTACGTTTCCCTTTGAGTCAATGCCTCCATTACACACCCACTCTCTGGGTCACTGCCTCCACGACACACCCACTTTTTCAGGTCACTATCTCCACGACACACCCACTTTTTCAGGTCACTATCTCCACGACACACCCATCTCTCCAAGTCACTGCTTCCCTGACACACCCACCCTCTAAGTTACTGTCTCCTCGACACACTAACCCCCACTTGTGTTGTATATTTTGCATGAACCACTTTGCATTGTCAGTGCAGTCATCATTGATATATGTCATCATATACTAGTGATGAATATTTTTTATCTTGCGACATCACCCTACACTATCACATTACACTGGGTCATGTTGCATTTGCATGTGAATTCTCCATATGTCTCTACGACAAATGTGACAGCTAGAATTGCCCTTGAGGATGTCTTGGTGGGCAATACTAGCTATCGCATTGTGGACCAGCATGCGCATGTTGTGCTAAGCTTTCAATAAATCTAATAAGTGTCACTTAGGCTCTCTATTTCTTAGGAACTATTTTAAAAGTATAAAAATTTACATATTTTTATTATTTTATGCATCATAGTTTCAAATCTTTTTTGAATTTACTTGTATATGTACCTTAGACCATATGTAAGGTCAACCTTTTAAGAGTTTCGATAAAACTTATATATCTAGTGGACCCTCTTAGAATCCTTAGATAGAACGGGCCCAGAGACGGCAACCCCATCAAAACATATGTTAGCCTTTTAACATAACCCTGCACGCACTCATTTAGATGTTGTGTTAGGACACTATGTTAGATAGTGTGCTAGGCCAATGACTAAGATGTTAGGTAGTACTTTTCAATGTCATGGTTATAGATCTCTGATGGTTTGGTTGCCTTAGTCAGACAACAATTTTTGTGCTTTTGATGTGCTTGCATGCTTACCGATTTTGAAATGTGTGTAATGGTATATCAGGTCGATCTTTTTGCAGGGACTGATGCCTAAAACAAGCACCCACATGTGTAAGAGGGAGAAGCAAGTAACTCTTTTCTACAGGTTCCACTAAGCTCCTCCAACCAAACATGAATCATATGTGTTGCATGTAAGTAGCTTTTGCAGCTAACCTTCTTTTAATGCATGGCGAGTGCTTTTTTTATACTTTTTGTATGTAGTTTTTGGATTCCTAGAAGAGTCTTGTATTAGAAATAAGGTAAGGGTACTGATTCCGAGATGCCAAGAAGGAGGAACCACGTGATGGGAACCGGGAGCTACTTGCTTGTATCTCGTACCTTACTTCTAAATTTCATTGATGTATAGAGTTAGGACCTTCTAAATTTCATTGAAGTATAGAATTAGGACAATGTATGTACTTATGTGGTGTCTGACTGTCTTTTACTATTTTTGAAATATGTTGTCGACCTAGTGACACCCGACATTTTATTATTTTTTTATTTGGCTTGCTTTACATGTCTTTTTTGCATGCTTGTGTGCTTGAAATTAATGTCACTCTTTTTACCTGGTGGTTTTGTCTGAGAATCGTGTGAATCCTTAACCTCTCCAAGGACCTAAATTTCTAAACTTTCTAAAAAAAGCTTAACTATGCTCTATATATGCAATACATCATCTATGTAAATTGTTCTACATGGATGTATGTAAGAAGCTACTCACATTTGATAATACTCTATCAGGTGTTCCTTTGTCCTATCTTCTTAGTTTATAAAACACATTTTTGTAACGAGCCAAACATGAACTGTTAGTGAACAATAAGACTATGTTTGGCGCAGCTGTGGATTATTTATAATCTGCTGATAAGCAGATTATTCTGATAATCTGATAATCTGCAGATTATCAGAATAATCTGGCTTGTTATTTGGGGCAGCTTATTCAGACTAACTTATTAGTGGTTAAATGACATTAATGTAGTTGTCTGATGAAACTGTTTGGGGCAGCTTATTCAAAATAGCTTATGGTAGAAAAGAAACATATATTGTAGAAACATACGATAATGACAGATCAGTTCTAAAAGATACCATACAGTTCTCACACCCTAATAAGTATCAGGAGAACTAAAAAAAGTACAAATACAAGTACAACAACAAGGAGAAATATTAAAATATTTAACTTCAGACTCTGGCTCGCCGATCCTTATATGCAATTCCAAAAGGTTACAAGGTCAACTGTAAATATATTGATGTCATTTCCTTGCCCCTTGAACCGAGATTATCAAAGAAATATCAAAGCCAACTCTAAATACACCATAACCGAAAGCAATGCTGGCATTTCTGTTTAGACAAATTTATGCAACTGTAAACTTTGGTTAAGCTCAATCATTTGTGAACTAGCACACTATCACTATCAAGAGCCACATCCAAATCTAATTACAACATCATTTAACTTTCTGCTCAACCAAGATTTCAACTCACAAATAAATATGATCAAATCATAAGCATTAATTCAGTCCCTTATCAGTTCAACCAAGAATTCCCGAAAATACCAAAGCTCAATTTCCTAATTCCAAATTTCAGAACAGCTCAAACCAAAATGTATTGCAATGACCCGAAAACCAAACATTGATGCCACTACAATGAAACAGGGAGAATGAAGTCATTCCCCCAACTGTAAAGAATAAAGCAATTTCCCCAACTGTAAAGAATAAAGCCATGCTATGATGGAACAAGCAGCCACATTAATCGAAATCACCAATCGAATGAAGCCAAGCAGTCAAAATAGCTAATTGCAATAAAACAGGGAGAACCAAGCTTTCGAATATGAAGGCAACAATGCATTCTGTTATCTTTAAATGCAAAATTTCATAAATACTAAACCTTGCCCCCATTCATCATCCAAAACCTAAACTAGATTTTCTATAACTTGCAAGGCACAGATAAGTAATGCAAGAACAGCCAGCTAAAATATCAGTAACGTATAGATTTGTAAATTAGCCCAATTTCCTAATTCCAATTTTCTGAACAACTCAAACCGAAATGTATTGCAAGGCACAGAAACTGTAAATATAGAACCAGAGAAGTGCGGCATATAGATATAGAACCGAAATGTATTGAAATGTAGATGCACTATAAATATAGAACCAGAGAAGTGCGGCATATAAAGCTAGCAATCCCAAAAAAGGAGTGTGACATATAGATCTAAATGCACTGTAAATATGTGATCCATTTCCAGAGCAAGATCTAAAAATCCCTAAATGCAAGAGCTAAAACTCTCAAAAAAGCAAAACGTAAGGGCATAAGAACCAGAGAAGATCTATGAAGAACATTTCTAGAGCATACAGAAGAACCTAAAAAGCTTCGAAGTTGTCTTCTAGCCCTCAAAGAAACCAAAGGAACACAAAAAAAAAAACATTCAAGCGGCATATAAACGAACCAGAGAAGATCAAAGGAGCGTCATTTCTATAGTTTACGCAAGATCTCACCACAAGTTTACACACGAGAAGATCGGTAAAGGAGATCGCGGGGAAGAGCGCGAGAGAGAATCCACAGGGGCACGGGAGGAAAATAAGCCCTAGCCAACGTCGAACGAAACCCCTCCCCCGCGTTCGATGAATAGAATTAAATTCGATGCGCGATTAATGGCGATTAAAAATGCAGGATTAAACACCAAAATAAACGCTTCGACTGCAGCAAAATAAGCTGCCCCAAACGGGGCCTAATCCATTTTGACTGCCCAACTTCTACCAAAGAACCTAAAGAATATCAGGACAAATTCCTCCCTCTCTGGACCGTCGAATATTAGATTAAAATTTTAGTTTTTTCAAATATTAAAATAATGCTACCAAACTTGTACCTGCGGGCTAAGTTTGCAGTTCTAAACTTCAGCTCTAAATCTGGACCTATCAAATCCACCCTGATGCGATCAATCCGTCGAGCATGTGCCTCGCACTTCATTTAAACATAAACAAACAAGCGCATTCAACCGGCACAATCAAAATTGGCATTTTTTTGTCAGAAAAGAAATATAAACGATTTGACTTCGTAAAACAGATGCAACACGACAACTCAAAAATACAGATAAAAAACAGAGACTGATCAGATCAGCTACAGATGGGGCAAAACATCAGACCATTCTCATTACAATCCGAACATCTCACCGTCCTTCCCCTCCGCCACTCCCTGCAACCCCCTTTCCCTCCTTCAACCGCCGGCACCACCAGCTTCCGGCTTCCGCTGCACCTAAAACATGGCAGAAACCTCACCCCACCGCATCCATCGCATGCCCCNGACTGACCATTTCTATTGAATGTTTCAAATCACATGTTTGGTTCACGTTGTCTGCATTAGTACATTCACACTTTCACCCTGTCGTACATTTTTGACCATATCCTCTCATATGCTTCTAACGAGCGTTCGTGCCTCTCATAAGTATATCACTCGGCCAACTTGATTTGTGGCATCTTCGCGTCACCGTGCCTAATGTCACGAGCTTCTACACTCATACTAATATCCCCTCACCTGTTTGCTTTGCATGACAACTTGCATGATCATGACGTACATGTGGTTTGCTTGTCACTGTCAACACACACTCATTCAACATCTACATGCCCTATTCAGAAGTGGCTTGCAGACCAAGTTTACCTGATGTGTAATTCTCCCCAGTGGGAATTACTTCACCTTCACTTCTTAAAACACTGCATCAGACTGTTGTATGTTTCCCTCCGAGTCAATGCCTCCACGACACACTCACCCTCCGGGTCAGTGCCTCCACGACACACCCACTTTTTTGGGTCACTATCTCCACGACACACCCATCTCTCCGGGTCACTGCCTCCCCGACACACCCACCCTCTAAGTTATTGTCTCCTCGGCACACTAACCCCCACTTGTGTTGTATATTTTGCATGCACCATTTTGCACTGTCGGTGCATTCATCATTGATATATGTCATCGTATACTAGTGATGAATGTTTGTTATCTTGCGACGTCACCGTACACTATCACATTACACTGGGTCATGTTGCATTTGCATGTGCATTCTCCAATTGTCTCTACGACAAACGCGACGACTAGTATTGCCCGTGAGGATGTCTTAGTGGGCAATACTAGCTATCGCACTGTGGACCAGCACGCGTATGTTGTGCTAAGCTTTCAATAAATCTAATAAGTGTCACTTAGGCTCTTTATTTTTTAGGAAGTATTTTAAAAGTATAAAAATTTACAAATTTTTATTACTTTATGCATCATAGTTTCAAATCTTTTTTTAATTTACTTGTATCCGTATCTTAGACCATATGTAAGGTCAACCTTTTAAGAGTTTCGATAAAACTTATATCTAGTGGACCCTCTTAGAATCCTTGGATCCTTAGAACCAATTCAGAGACGGTGACCGCATCAAAATATATGTTAGCCTTTTAACATAACCCTGCACTCACTTGGATGCTATGCTAGGACACTATGTTAGATGGTGTGCTAGGCCAATGACTAAGATGTTAGGTAGTCCTTTTCAATGTCATGGTTATAGGTCTCTGATGGTTTGGTTGCCTTAGTTAGGCAACAATTTTTATGCTTTTGGNGCCGAGACTCTCGAGCGCCGCCCGAACTGCGTTGCAATCCTCGAAGGTCTTGCGAATGCCGCCGAGTGTCGTGGTGTAGAGAACCACGGCCTGCTCGCCTCCCGGAGGGCAGAGCCTCTCGAATGATNCTTAGGAGAAGGTGAGGATGTGTTCGTTGATTTAGATGAGTAGGAAGGGGAGGAGTGCAGTGGGTGGATTTAAGTACAGAGGGATGGGGGAATGGAGCGGGTGCGAGAGAAGTCGAGAAGGTTGTAATGGAGAAAGCGGCTGAATGTTCTGGAAGAGGTCGGAGGGTCGGAGAAGATGATCGAAGAGGCGAGCCATAACAACAGTGGATGTTAGTATTTATGTGTTATTGGGAGTACTGCGGTGTTATTTTGATAAAATAATACTGTAACACTACATTAACATCTAATAAATATTATCATGCGCGCTTAATTTAGATGTAGAGCATCCAGATGTAATATTTTTTCTCTCTAAGGAAAAGGATTTAAGATATATTCCATAAAGAAAAGAGCATTTACATACATATCATCTAATTCAAATGTATGTATATAACTCACATCTAAACTTTAATTTTTACATTTCAACAACCTTGATCTCTTATAGCACATAAAAAATATCACTATTATAACATTTAAAAAAAGTNAAGGCGAGCCATAACAAGTATTTATGTGTTATTGGGAGTACTGCGGTGTTATTTTGATAAAATAATACTGTAACATTATTTTAACATCTAAATATTATCATGCGCACTTAATTTAAATGTAGATCATCTAGATGTAATATTTTTTCAGTGTAAGGAAAAGGATTTAAGACATATTACATAAAGAAAAGAGCATTTACATACGTATCATCTAATTCTAATGTATGCATATAACTCACCTCTAAACTTTAATTTTTTACATTTCAACAACCTTGATCTCTTATAGCACATAAAAAATATCACTATTATAACATTTAAAAAAAGTAAAGTACAACTTTTTATGTACATATAGGATCACACATATATACACTATTTACCTACTAATTCCTAAAACATATTATCTACTATTCTACCACGCAAAACACCTTAAGACCCTAAAAAGTATCTCTCTATTTGTCTTTGCATTTGTCCAATTTATGCCTTATCTCCTTCCCCCACGAAACCTTTACAGGTTGGGACTTCTTCTTGTTGATTGTTGCTTCAGTCCTTCATTTGACTTGCTTGTCTTCAACCCTTTGCTTTGAACGACACATACAACCTTTGCTTTGACTTGTCAGATTAGTTTTCATCTTGGCGTGTTTCGTAGTCCACTGAGCGAACAACTAAAGAGAACGTTCCAAGTTCAGAGTATTTGTTAAGTATGTGCAATTTTCATTTTTTATCTTGAGAGGTTTGTTGATTGTTGGTTTTGAGTGGCTGGTTTGGTTTTGAGGAGTGAGATAGTTGGCTCGTTGATTCAATTTCATTTTGATCTAATTTAGTTTAGGTTGAAACTCTTATTGTTTTCATGTGGTGATGAAAATATGTTGCAATAGCTAATTCGCATAATGTTGATTGAATATTTTCTTGTGCTCTGATTTAGGTTGCAATTAAATTTTTATTATTTTGCTTGTGGAATTTCCTTATGAGTTTATTTAGGCTGGAAGTTTTGTTGTTTTCATGTAGTGGAGAAAATATATTGCATTATCTAATCCACTGAGTTTATAGTTGACTGAATTTCCTTGTGATCTTTTTTTGGATTTCAATAGAATTTTTGTTGTTTTGGTGTGATTTTGGAATTAATTATTTTAGTTAATGTATATGTGCTTATATGCTTTATGCATGATGAATCTCTAATTATTTATAGAGAATTTCATCGAGTTTCTATCAAATTCGTTACGGTTTATCGAGAATTATTTACGTGTTTGGTCATTTTCATTGAATAATAAATGTGTATGACATTAGAGCAAACTCAATTATTTTTTGGAGCTCTATTTTTTTATTAGAAATGTGCTTTGGGACTGAATAACTGGTTTAGATTATCCAAAACCTAATCCAACTTGGTGATCAGCTAAATAATTGGCCCTACAACAAGCTTTTATTTGAGTTGAATATAGTTTGGGCAATGAAAATTAGCTTGCTCAGTTATTTTGGCCAAAATATACTTACTCCTTATTCTAATATATCACATGATGGACTCTACTTTCTTGTCATTTGCACATTGCAAAATGTTGTTGCTTTTACAATGAGACATTGACAATAATTGTTCAGTCTGTAACACACTCAACATTTACTAATCTTGATAAGTTGCCCATTAATAAGCTTTGTAAACCTTATTAATGGTTCTATAAGACTCAAAATTAATAAGTAGACTGGTCATGCTTCTTAATAAGCTTTTTTGAATAGTTTAAGGTTTATAACTCATTAATTACATAAATTTTATTTATATTTTGAACTAGTTCTTGCTTGTTTAAAGTTTAATAAACACAAAATGAATTAAGTATTGAGTCAAAACTAACATCAATAAATATGAATTTAAATGGCTCAAACTTGAGCACTATGACAAGCTCAAACTGAGCTCAAGCAAAATTCGAACAAGCTTTGTCAGTGAGGCTTTGCTTAATTCATTTGCAGCCCTAATACTAAGGACATTTCATTCTCTTTTTTTTTTTTTTTTGCATACTATTTCATACTAATATTATATTAACATTAACTCATATATATATATATATATATATATATATGTTTTTNTCAAATGATTCAGAAACACGGAAAGCGTGTTGAACTTTTCTTGATTGAAAGGAGATTCCTTTCTCTCAATATAATTAACCTGTCAAAATTAATGCTTTACTACGCTTTTATTAAGCAGCACTCTTTGCGTGGGCATGGCATGTGTTGCCTCAATGAAATTGTATATATGTTGCACTTCATTACTTTTTTCCCTTAACCAAAAAGGAAGAAAATTAGTTAAAAGAGTTTGGTTGCTTATGTTTGGAGATTGAAGTAATAAGATTGAATTTCTTTGTGTTGGGAAAATGGAGGTGGCCGCCCGTCGCTTTGTGGTGACGCCCGCTTCACTCCGTCAACTAACCTTTGGGCGACCCGTGAGACCATTAAGATGAGCCGGCTTTGTAGCCAGGAACAATCGGATCTCATTTCTTGCATGTATTCACACGGCATGTGTGGCATGATTTCTAAAATATGCATAAAACTATTGATTTTTGCATGTTATTCCGTTGATTCGCCCGATCAACCCCCCCACCGACCCAATTGTGGCTAGCAATCTTTTATCCACTTGTCTAATTAGCCGCACTAGCCCAATCAGATCGATCAATATGTTCCTTCAGCTAGCCTGATGAGCCCCACTAGCTCGATCAACGCGACCGACAATCTTTTATTGACTCACCTGATCGGTCGCACGGTCCTGATCAGATTGATCAATTTGTTCTNTGGAGGTGGCCGCACGTTGCTTTGTGGTGACGCCTGCTTCGCTCCGTCAACTACCCTTCGGGTGACCCGTGAGATCATTAAGATGAGCCGGCTTTGTAGCCAGGAACAATCGGATCTCATTTCTTGCATGTATTCACACGGCATGTGTGGCATGATTTATAAAATATGCATAAAACTATTGATTTTTGCATGTTATTCCGTTGATTCGCCCGATCAACCCCCACACCGACCCAATTGGTGTGGCTAGCAATCTTTTATCCACTTGTCTAATTAGCCGCACTAGCCCAATCAGATTGATCAACATGTTCCTTCAGCTAGCCTGATCAGCCCCACTAGCTCGATCGACGCGACCGACAATCTTTTATTGACTCACCTGATCGGTCGCACGGTCCTGATCAGATTGATCAATTTGTTCTGTCGGTTCGCCTGATCGGCCTCACCGGTTCGATTGGTGTGACCGGCAATCTTTTGTGGACTAGTCTGATCGGCTGCACTTGATCGATCAAATAGATCAATATCTTTCGTCTGCTCTTCCGCTCGGCCCCACCGGCCCAATCAGTTTTACCGACCATTTCTATTGAATGTTTCAAATCACATGTTTGGTTCACATTGTCTGCATTAGTACATTCACACTTTCACCCTGTCGTACATTTATGACCATATCCTCTCATATGCTTCTAACGAGCGTTCGTGCCTCTCATAAGTATATCACTCGACCAACTTGATTTGTGGCATCTTTGCGTCACCGTGCCTAATGTCACGAGCTTCCACACTCACACTAATATCCCCTCACCTATTTGCTTTGCATGACATCCTGCATGATCATGACGTACATGTGGTTTGCTTGCCATTGTCAACACACACTCATTCAACATCCACATGCCCTATTCAGAGGTGGCTTGCAGAACAAGTTTACCTGATGTGTAATTCTCCCCAGTGGGAATTACTTTACCTTCACTTCTTAAGACACCGCATCAGACTGTTGTATGTTTCGCTCCGAGCCAATGCCTCCATGACACACTCACCCTCCGGATCAGTGCCTCCACGACACACCCACTTTTTTGGGTCACTATCTCCACGACACACCCATCTCTCCGGGTCACTGCCTCTCTGACACACCCATCCTCTAAGTTACTGTCTCCTCGGCACACTAACCCCCACTTGTGTTGTATATTTGACATGCACCACTTTGCACTGTCGGTGCATTCATCATTGATATATGTCATCGTATACTAGTGACGAATGTTTGTTAACTTGCGACGTCACCGTACACTATCACATTACACTGGGTCATGTTGCATTTGCATGTGCATTCTCCAATTGTCTCTACGACAAACGCGACGACTAGTATTGCCCGTGAGGATGTCTTAGTGGGCAATACTAGCTATCGCACTGTGGACCAGCACGCGTATGTTGTGTTAAGCTTTTAATAAATCTAATAAGTGTCACTTAGGCTCTTTATTTTTTAGGAACTATTTTAAAAGTATAAAAATTTACAAATTTTTATTACTTTATGCATCATAGTTTCAAATCTTTTTTGAATTTACTTGTATCCGTACCTTAGACCATATGTAAGGTCAACCTTTTAAGAGTTTCGATAAAACCTATATCTAGTGGACCCTCTTAGAATCCTTAGATCCTTAGAACCGACCCAGAGACGGTGACCGCATCAAAATATATGTTAGCCTTTTAACATAACCCTGCACTCACTTGGATGTTATGTTAGGACACTATGTTAGATGGTGTGCTAGGCCAATGACTAAGATGTTAGGTAGTCTTTTTCAATGTCATGGTTATAGGTCTCTGATGGTTTGGTTGCCTTAGTTAGGCAACAATTTTTATGCTTTTGGTGTGCTTGCATGCTTATCGATTTTGAAATGTGTGCAATGGTATATCAGGTCGATCTTTTTGCAGGGGCTCATGCCTAGTACATGTGTAAGAGGGAGAAGCAAGTAACTCTTTTCTACAGGTTCCACTAAGCTCCTCCAACCATACGTGACTCATATGTGTTGCAAGTAAGTAGTTTTTTTCCGCTAACCTTCTTTTAATGCATGACGAGTCTTTTTTTTTATACTTTTTGTATGTAGTTTTTAGAGCCCTAAGAAGAGTTTTGTATTATAAATAAGGTACAGGTACTGATTCCGAGACACCAAGAATTCGGAACCACGTGACGGAAACCGGAAGCTACTTGCTCGTATCTCGTACCTTCTAAATTTCATTAATGTATAGAATTAGGACCTTCTAAATTTCATTGATGTGTAGAATTAGGACAATGTATGTACTTATGTGGTGTCTGATTATCTTTTACTGTTTATGGAATATGTTGCCGACCCAATGACACCCAACATTTTATTATTTTTTTATTTGTCTTGCTTTGCATGTCTTTCTTGCATGCTTGTGTGCTTGAAATTGATTTCACCATTTTTACCTGGTGCTTTTGTTTGAGAATCGTATGAATCACTTAGGCTCTCCAAGAACCTAAATTCCTAAACTTTCTACAAAAATTTTAACTATGCCTTGTACATGCAATACATAATCTATGTAAATTATTCTACAGGGATGTAGGTAAGAAGCTACTCTCATTTGATAATACTCTATCATGTATTCCTCTATTCTATCTTCTCAATTCATAAAGCACGTCTCTTAACGAGCCAGACAGGAACTGTTCGTGAAGAACGAGTCATTTTGACTGCCCAACTTGTACCAAAGAACCTAAGAACATCCCTCTTTGCTCCCCACAGGACAAATTCCTCCCTCTCTGGGCCGCCGAATACTAGATTAAAATTTCAGTTGTTTCAAATATTTGAATGAGTAAACTCTATTAAAATAATGCTACCAAACTTATACCTGCAGGCTAAGTTTGCAGTTCTAAACTTCAGCTCTAAATCTGGACCTATCAAATCGACCCTGATGCGATCAATCCGTCGAGCATGTGCCTCGCACTTCATTTAAACATAAACAAACAAGCGCATTCAACCGGCACAATCAAAATTGGCATTTTTTTGTCAGAAAAGAAATATAAACGATTTGACTTCGTAAAACAGATACAACACGACAACTCAAAAACACAAATAAAAAACAGAGACTGATCAGATCAGCTACAGATGGGGCAGAACATCAGACCATTCTCATTGCAATCCGGACATCTCACCGTCCTTCCCCTCCGCCACTCCCTGCAAACCCCTTTCCCTCCTTCAACCGCCGGCAACACCAGCTTCCGGCTTCCGCTGCACCTAAAACATGGCAGAAACCTCACCCCACCGCATCCATCGCATGCCCCGCCATGCCTGACCTTCGGCAACCCTTCGACCAGAACTCCGAGGCCACCCTCCTCATGAATCCGCAGCACTTGCTCCGCCCCGCCTATGTACCTCCCTCGCACAAACACCTTCGGCAAATCAACCTTACCGGCCATCAGCCCACGAAGCTCTTCTCGAAATCCGAGATCCATTGACACATCGCGTTCCAGAACCCAAACACCGAGACTCTCGAGCGCCGCCCGAACTGCGTTGCAATCCTCGAAGGTCTTGCGGATGCCGCCGAGTGTCGTGGTGTAGAGAACCACGGCCTGCTCGCCTCCCGGAGGGCAGAGCCTCTCGAATGATTCGAGCGAGCAGCAGCGCGGTGGGATGGTGGTGTTGGAAGGGCGGAGAACGTTGGTTTTCTTGGTGGGATCGGGGAAGTGAAGGGAACGGTGGGCGTTCTCTTTGCCTGGGTTGAGGGGTGTGGTGGGTTTTAAGGGTTTCAGAGGGGTGAGGGGATCGAGACCGGCCATTAGTTCCCATGAGTTGATGATTTCAGGTTCGGGGCGGCGGGGAGGAGCAGGGGAGATGGAGCGAGGTGGTGGCGGAGGAGGAGGAGGAGGGGAAGGGGGAGGGGTTTGGTGAGGAGTTGCAGGGTCGAGGGTGGAGAGGAGGCCGTATGTGGTGGAGGTGAGGGAGACGATGTGATGGCCGAAGGTGGGGGTAATGTTGCCGGCGTCGTCTTCGAGAAAGGAAGAGGAGACGCAGCCCATGGGAGAGAGGTTGAGGAGATGAGGAGAGGGGAAAGGGAGCTTCTTGTGGGGGGGAAGGGGGGAAGATCAGGGAGGGGGAAGGATTTCAAAAAATTCGAACTTTGGGACCGGCTGCGGCACATTTGTGGTGCTCTGCGCTTGAATTGGGGGTTTGAGTGCGCGTGGTGTTGTCGTGGAGCGGAAAGGAGAATTTTTTTAGTGAAATAAAAAAACTATTTCTGTTAGTACATGATATGGTTTCGATTTACGACGAAGATTTTACTTTATTTTTATTGAAGATTTGGTTTTGTTATTGCATCGTGGGGNGTTGAGCGCGCGTGGTCTTGTCGCGGAGCGGAAAGGAGAATTTTTTTAGTGAAATAGAAAAACTATTTCTGTTAGTACATGATATGGTTTCGATTTACGACGAAGATTTTACTTCATTTTTATTGAAGATTTGGTTTTGTTATTGCATTGTGGGGTTGGTTGAATTGATGTGTATTGTTTGTTGGTCTACTTAGGATGTCTAATTATTGCGTGACAGTGGGTCTCACTGTCATACAGCAGCGATGCGTGGTTGTGATCAGAGAGACCATGCATAGCTGCTGTCCGCACGCAAGAATCGCTCTTTTATGACAAGGCTGGTGGTCGGAAACTTATTTTAGAGGAGTTACGGAAGTATAAATATGAGGAGGGCTTTAGTGTTTGCTTGCTAATTTGGATGAGGAAGTTGTTTGCTTTTGGACTCAGGATTAGATAAGGCTGAATTTTGATGGCATAAACGTCCTATTGTTTCATTTTGTGGCTTGAAGATTGAAATTTTGATTTACCATGCCCAAAGAAAAGGTTAGAGATAAAAAATTCGAATAATGGAATTGAGAAACGATTCAAAAGGGCAGTGTTTGGCTGCACGATATATTCACGTTAAATAAGATTTATCAAATCTGATAAATCTGAATTTATCACATTTGAGTACATGATGGGAAGGGATTGCGAGTGACAGTGAATAAATACAGATTGTAATAAGACTTACAAAATATGAATTTATGTCATATAAATAATGGAGCGTGAGAAGAATCACTTAATTATTTTGTGTTTGGATGGGTTTAAGCTAAGCTTGTGATTAAATTCTATAAATAATACGCTACAGAACACCGCCTGAAAATCTGAGCCTAATGCAACATCTCGGGAGCGATCACTTTTTTTTGTAATGATCATCCATATTTATAAGCAGGTCAGTTCATACATTACAACATTATAAAAAAAATTATGATACTCATTGATCCCATGAGATTTTTTTTTATTTGTATTGTCATATTTTAGTGTGGGCATTAAAATGCTTTTATGATAATGTATTGCCCTAATGTTCAATTCTTCGAAGAATGCTTCTCTTTTGGCCGCACTCCATCAGATTGTCCTTGGTAATGCCTCTGTCAACTTGATTGAGGTTATAGTGATCATTCAATTGACTCTGGCGAGCATGACTCTGAATTCACCAAACTTACCCAACTAGGTGTGATTCTCAAAAAAGTTGTCTTAATTGCCATAATCACTTTTTATTATTGTCTTCAAAAGTGATGTNGACGAGATCATTCAATTGACTCTAGCGAGCATGTGTTGAATTCACCAAACTTAGCCAGCTAGGTGTGATTCTCAAAAAAGCTGTCTTAATTGCCATAATCACTTTTTATTATTGTCTTCAAAAGTGATGTGAGCTTGAGAATTCTCGACATCAAATGATTATTTAGCGTTTTAGAGCTAAATGAAAATCCAACACATATTTAGGTAATTAAAGTGACAAGTAAATACGTCAAAAGTTTTAGGTAATCTTATACATATGTGGAGCTTCATAATATTATTTTTCTTCTTACTTAAGTGTATTCTTGGACATAGTGGGATCTAGCTTATTTGTTCATATTCTTTTATTATGAGTTTACTTTCTTATACTATCTGATGCTTTTGTCTATTTTGTTTTTATTCTGATTGTATAGGATGGTGTGTATGTGCTCATAGAACAAAATAAATTTTTTATAGAACTAATTTATACTTAATAAAAAAATGATAGGAGAAATTGTTAGGACTTTCACAATATTTTTGTTATTCGTTACATGGTTTATGACTTTCTTCTAAATAGAAATGCATGTCATTGCTCAATCCTATGCATATTAATAGAGGCTCAACTTTAAAGAGTATATAATAGAGTGTCATTTTGTATCCCTAGGTAAGTATACTTGCTTCCCTTCACCTAAGCCAAATGATATATATTCATTTTCATGATTGTCTAGAGTGCTCAGGTTGAGTTTTCCTCTTCCCCTTCCTTCCAAAAGCATGCTATCACATTTCAAGGGTGGTGATTCATATTCTAATCATTTTCTATCAAAAAAGGTTAAAGGATAGGTCCATTTTTTTCTCGATCTAGGGTCAACAATATTTGCATGGATGATATAATTTATGAATTGATGACAAGAAATTTCTAGTTGTGTTCCGTTGTCTGCCTTCATGGCCAAATAGATTCAATGTTTGATAACTCATTATAATGGATCCAAAAAACTTTCATTGATTTGTCTTCAGACTTTAGAGTTTTTTTACATATCTTTGGACCTCTCTGTTGAGAGGCAAATGCCCTTCGAGATATAATGATCTACCCTCCACCCAATGACCTAGTTTAGCCTTAAGATTTAAGATAACTCCTACTGAAATGATGATGTTATTCATTGGTATGTCCCATCGATAGATCCTAGAACATAGGTAAAATTTTTATAATTAAGAGTGTTATAAGATAACACCTTAGATATAGTTAACCATTAAAACAAGCTCCTGTAAAAATGCTAAAGAACCTAGAGTAAAAATAAATTTAAATTCACTGGTTATATATGGAGGATTATTGTAGGTTATTTTCATGGATATGCTTGAGTTGTGTTGGTCTAGTTCATTTGAACTTGTGTTCTTGACTCATGTTATGGAAATTGCCCTATAAAAGCTCTTCATACCATTTCTATTCATTTGTCTAATACATTTTAATCTACTGTCTCTTTCATACTTTTTTCCATCATCATCCTCACTGCAGTCTTTAGATAAAAGCAACCTGGTGACATTGGAAAAAAAAAATTTGCTTGAAAAGAGGGATTATAAAATAGAATAAGACAAACAAAACAAAAAGGGGCATGATAGTCTTAACATAACAAGATTTCAATCTTCACTTTGCATAAGTTGTGAGCTCTATTTGGTCAAAATAGTTGTTAGGTGTTGCCGGGTTGATGATCGAATCAAAAGAGTAACATGACATTTGCCTCATTTACAGATCAGTTCTATGGCACTCTTGGTGGCTGCTATAGTTTATTAAGCATTTTGGTATCCTCTTTTAAACCAATAGTTGATTTCAATGTCAATCGAGCAGTATGATGCTTGCAATTACATGGTTGAGTACCGAAGGATCACGCTTCAAATGTGAAGTTTCAACGAAATGACATTCAGCAGCATAATTTAGTTTTATTTTGTTTTGTGTTTTTCTATTGTTGCATGAATTCTTTACTGTTGATAACGTTATTTTAATGCTTGAATGCATCAAATAATCAATTGTTTTTACATGTGCCACTTGCAAAGAAAATAGTGAAGAACACCATCCTTTAGAAAAAAAAGATAGGCTTGATCTCTTTGTTTAAATATCGCCTTTTAGTAGGGGTATCAAATTAGGTAGTTTGGCAGGATGAATCAGGGTTTGACTTGAAATTGGCCCAATCCAAAGCTGCGAACCGAACAACCCGCTAACCAGAACCGACCAGTATAACTCGTTTAAAATAAGATGTCATAACTATTCGGGTCGATTTTGAGTCAATCTTGGGATCAATTTCAGATTGACAAGTCGATATGGAGTTCATTTTGGGTTATCGAGTCAATTTTGGGATGGCAGGTCAGTAGAACTCAATCCGTAAAATTAAATAGGTTAGGATTCCTGCCCTGAACCCGATCTGCAAATTATTCATGTCAATCGGAATATGAATTTTTCAAGTCGAGTTCAGATTGAATTGGCGTGACTAGTCAACTTTGACGCCCCAACCTTCTATTAATTATAACAATGATCTATATATAACAAGTTTCATAAGGGTTATGATGATTTAGCATTTCCAAAACATGTATCCATAAGATAATTGATACTAGAATGCACATAAATGTGCCATTTCTTAAGATATCGGACACATTTTAACCTCCAATATCTAAAGCAAATAAAGTGGATACTTAACAGTCAGTATAAAACCAATGAGAATGATGAGCTTAACAATGAACAAAAATCAAATATTTTTACTCATCAAAAAAAAAAAAAAAGGAAAACACAAACATACTCTTCAAAAACACGAAATGATGAAAACTAAAGAGATTGAAGAATACTTGGACGAAGCCACGACAAAACAAGCCAATACATATGCAATTTAATACCTCTCACAACAATCTACTTGATGAATTCCATCACCCAAGTGCCAGCAAAAATGTAGATGGATTTTAACTGAGAGAATCCAGCCTTCTTTGCCAACGACTCGAACTCCTTCTCCGTCCTTTCTTTGCCCCCAGGGTTGTGAGCCAACATGATGAGATCAAGATGGAAGACACCTCTTGCTGCTACGGATTGTTCAGGCTCTTCCGGAAGAATGCATTCAGCAACAATCACTTTGCCATTTTCAGGGAGGGCCTTCCAACAATTCTTCAACAATTTCAAGCAATGATCGTCGCTCCAATCATGAAGAATCCACTGCCAAATTTTACGAGTTTAGCTTCTTTTCGATAAAAAATTTGAGCTTGGTTATGAATTTGCATTCAAATAGGATGCAATTTATGCTACTGCATATGCATACATCATAAATACTAGCATAACTCTAACTGTAAATTTTGATATTTATATTGATAAAACTTTAGTTTCAAAACATTGTGCATTAAAATATGTTAAATATGTTTTCACTTATAAAGAATTATGTGAAATTAAACATTTGAGCATTATGCATGCAAATATGGAAGTTTTGGTGTTACACATGTACATACAGAAGAGTTATATGATATGTATGTAAATGGCTTAATGTTAAATTGTGACAAATTATCAGTTAATGTCATGATACATTAGCCCTTATTTGGGACGATGTCAATATGTAAATGTACCACTTTCATTTAAAAGTAAGCAAGATTTGCATACATACCACTCAAAATCTTATGGATTTACATATCTAATACCAAAAATTCAATTTTTACATAATTGTCATCTAATACCAAGATTTATTTCACTTTTTAAGTTAAAATGATGTTATTCTTTATGAAATATGAAAAATTTTGGTGGTATAAATGCAAAAATTAAAGTTTAGGTGTTAGAAATGTAAATACATGATGAAAGAGTGCAGTAGTTTTCGACAGCCATGCTGAGAAGAGACAAACCTTCATGAAAATGGCATCAGCAGCAGGAACGCTCTCAAACATATCACCACCCACATGCTCTACCCCTGCAGTTACCATCGCGCGTTAGTATTTTCCAATAAACAAAAAAAAAACCAAATAATCAAAGCTTATGGAATCAAGAAGACGAACTTGGAAGCGGCGGGGCTTCAGAAATAANTAATTAAGGTTTAGGTGTTAGAAATGTAAATACATGATGAAAGAGTGCAGTAGTTTTCGACAGCCCTGCTGAGAAGAGACAAACCTTCATGAAAATGGCATCAGCAGCAGGAACGCTCTCAAACATATCACCACCCACATGCTCCACCCCTGCAGTTACCATCGCGCATTAGTACTTTCCAATAAACAAAAAAAAACCAAATAATCAAAGCTTATGGAATCAAGAAGACGAACTTGGAAGCGGCGAGGCTTCAGAAATAACATGCGGAAGATCAAAATTAATTCCTCGAATCCCTCCATATTTGGCGGTAATCTTCCCCAATGTCGCTCCCACACCACCGCCGACATCAACCAACGAACCNTTTTCCAATAAACAAAAAAAACCAAATAATCAAAGCTTATGGAATCAAGAAGACGAACTTGGAAGCGGCGGGGCTTCAGAAATAACATGCGGAAGATCAAAATTAATTCCTCTAATCCCTCCATATTTGGCGGTAATCTTCCCCAATGTCGCTCCCACACCACCGCCGACATCAACCAACGAACCNAAGAGTCAGTATAAAACCAATGAGAATGATGAGCTTAACAGTGAACAAAAATCAAATTTTTTTATTCGTCAAAAACAAAAACAAAAAAAGAAAACACAACATACATTTCAAAAACATGAAATGATGAAAACAAAAGAGATCGACGAATACTTGGACGAAGCCACGATTTAACAAGCCAATACATATGCAATTTAATACCTCTCACAACAATTTACTTGATGAATTCCATCACCCAAGTGCCTGCAAAAATGTAGATGGATTTTAACTGAGAGAATCCAGCCTTCNTGTGCAAATAAATAGGGAAATAATATTATCGGGCGTAGAATTGGAGATTTTAGAGTTACGGACTAAAATCCCCAATTCGGTCCTATTGTTTGGGTGCTGAAGTGTCGATGTTAGCCCTCAGGTGAGGGGAACGTGGGAGATCCAAAGTGAGAGCCGCTATCCTCCCAGCCTAGCTGCAGATTCAGTAAACAAGCGTAGGATTAGTCAATGTTCTTTATTCCTGGACTAAAGGGTAAAAAATAAATATGCTCCTATTTGGCACAATCTAAATTGAACTAATTCATTTTATCCATTCACTATAATTTCTTGATAAGGAGAAGGATGCTTTCAATTTGAACTAATTCACTTTATTCATTCACTTTAATTTCTTGACAAGGAGAAGGACATTGAACTAATTCATTTTATCCATTCACTATAATTTCTTGACAAGGAGAATGATGCTTTCTTTAGATATTGAATATCACGTCGAACCTTCATTAGTATAATTAATTATTTAATAATTATTAAAATTACATATTTATTTCAATTAAACCCTCATTAGCATAATTAGTTATTTATGAGTTATTAAGAAAATTACATATTTATTTCAATTGTCTATTATTAACCCTAACTTTCTATCATTAGTTATTTATTAGTTATTCAAATTATTTACTTATTTCAATTGCCTATAAAACCTTCATTAGCATAATTAGTTATTTAATAGTTATTAAAATTATATATTTATTTCAATTGCCTACCCTCATTAGTGTAATTAGTTATTTAAGAGTTATTAAAATTACATATTTATTTCAATTGTCTATTAGTGACATATTAGTAAAATTAGTTATTTAAGAGTTTAAAATTACATATTTATTAAATTGCCGAACCCTCCTTAGTATCATTGGTTATTTATTAGTTATTAAAATTATCTATTTATTTCAATTGCCTATTAGTGACAGATAAGCAAATTGAACGTCGTTGTTGTGATTAAAGTATTGATTTTCTAAAATTTTAGTCTGAAATTATAACCACTCCATGTGGAATCGATATCCAGGACTCCATTAGAGCCCTATATTACTTGAGCGATATGTATACTTGCGTTGATAAGTGTGACTTTACAATTATTGAATATTTATTACATCCAAATTTATCTTGTATTTTAAGCATATATAAAGTCGCCGGTCACAGGGGCATTGCATAAACCAAAGGCCATTCTTCTAAAAGAAAATGTACCAAAAAGACTGGTAAAATTTGTTTTCTCTTGATCCTCAGAAGTTATTGCATTTGATGATAACCGGTATATCCATCCAAAAAATAAAAGTATTTATGCCCAGCAAGTCTATTTAACATTTGATCTAGAAAGGGTTGTGGATAATGATCTTTCCTAGTGGCAAGATTTAATTTTCTACAATCAATACATATTTGCCACCCTACAACTTGTCTAATAGGTATTAGCTCATTATGTTCATTCACAATCACTGTTACTCCTCCTTTCTTAGGAACATAATGAATTGGACTAACTCACGCACTATCTGAAATAGGGTAGATAATTTCAGCATCTAACCACTTTAAAATTTTTTTCTTTACAACTTCTTTCATAATAGTATTTAATCTCCTTTGAGGATCAGCCCTAGGTTTGCAGTTCTCTTCTATATGAATTATATGCATACAAATAAAAGGATTGTTTCCTTTAATATCAACTATTGTCCATCCAAAGGCTTTATTAAAATTTTTAAAAATTTTCATCAACCTTTCTTCTTCTTCTAGTGTTAATTTTGAGGAAATTATAACTAGTAGAGTAGAGGAATCTCCTAGAAAGGAATATTTTAAATGATCAGGAAGTAACTTCAACTCAAGTTCTGAAGGTTTTTCTAGTGATGGACAAAATGTTTTCTTTTTCTATTGTGTCCAAAATTTCAAAACTTTCTCGAACATAGTTTGAATCTTCCTTAAAAAGATCTTCACATTGATCTAATTTCTCTTCTTTCTCATGTTCTAAAAATTTTACTTCAGATTTTTCTTCATAATTAGTTTTGAAATGACATTCACTCAGATATCTTATGACATCCATTCTATAACATTCATCATCTTTACCTTTTTCAGGATATTTCATTGATCTTGAAATGTTAAAAGTAATAATTTGATCATTGACGCACATTGTTAATTCCCCTTTTTGCAAATCTATCATTGCTCTTCTTGTGGCTAGGAAAGGTCTCCCCAAAATGATAGGTATCTCTTTATCCGTTCATATCCAGTACAATGAAATCAACAGGAAAGATAAATTAATACACTTTCACTAGGACATCTTTTATAACTACTTTAGGGTATGTTATTGAACGATCTGCTAACCACAGAGTTACAGTAGCTGAGGTTATTTCTCTTAATTCCAACCTTTTGAATATTGATAATGACATAAGGTTAATGCTTACACCTAAATCACATAAAGCTTTCCCATAAGTAAAGTTATCAGGATCTTTAAGCTTTTCAGGAAGCTTTTTCTGAATAATAATACTACACTCCTCACTAAGTGCAATAGTCTCATTATCTTCAAACTTCTTTTTTCTGTTGAGAATATCCTTCATAAAATTTACATAGCTTGGCATTTGTTCTAAGGCTTCAGCAAATGGAATATTAATTATAAGCTTCTTAAAAATTTCTAAAAATTTTTAAAAATGCTTATCCAACTTTTGTTGACAAAGTCTCTAAGAAAATGGAGGTGGTGGTTTTTCTAAGTTAACTTTAAGTGGAGAAATAGGTCTTTCAGAATCTTTCAAAGCGTTCACTTTTGAGTCTTCAATTTGCTCTCTCTCTACTTTAGTTTCTTCTTAAATCTTACATTCCAACTCTCTTCTGCTTCTAAGTTGAATGGCTTTTACTTGTTCTTTACTCTGGCCTTTTGGATTTGTTTTAGTAATACTAGGAAGTGTTCATTGGGATCTATTGCTTAATGAATATGCGATTTGTCCAAGGTGATTCTTAATATTTCTAATTGCAGCTTCTTGACTTTGTAACTGATTTCCTATTTGTAACACCACTTCTTTTCATAGACAACTTATTCTCCTTAAATTGTGGATTACTGTTGAAACCCAGAGAATAAGTAGATCTATAATTATTATTCCCTTGGTTGTTCCAGTTTCCCAATGGGTTTCCTTGATTGTTCCCCCATTGCTGATTATTACCACCTGTAGTATTATTCCAATTAAAGTTGGGATGGTTCCTCCAACCTGGGTTACAATAATTTGATTATGGGTTATTCTATTTGTTATTTATGTCATTCAAAGTCTCTAATGATGCTTGAGAATCTACCATTTGGCCTAATGAATTCTCTTCAATCTTGAGATTGGTTGAGAAAAATATATTCCAAATTGGTCTAACTTCCTTGAAATACTTAATTGAAAATTGATTGAGAAAAATTCATTCCAAATTGGTCTAACTTCCTTGAAATTGCAGCAACTTGATTTGCTATTGAGAAAAATTCATTCCAAATTGGTCAACTTCCTTGAAATTGCAGCAACTTGATTTGCTAACAAGCAAATGCATCAGTTTCATGAATATTGGCTACTTTCTTTGGATTCACCTTCTCAGAAGGCCATTGAAAATTATTGGTAGCCATCTCTTCAATTAAAGCATAATTCATGAATGTTGGCTACTTTCTTAGGATTTACCCTCTCAGAAGGCCATTGAAAATTATTAGGGCCTAACTTCCTTGAAATTGCAGCAACTTGATTTGCTAACATAGTAAATGCATTAGTTTCATGATTTAACTTCCTTAAAATTGCAGCAACTTGATTTGCTAACATAGTAAATGCATCAGATTCATGAAATGGGTTATTTTCTCGGATTTAACCTCTTATAAGGCCATTGAAAATTTTTGGTAGCCATTTCTTCAATTAAAGCATAAGCGTCATGAAATGGTTTTGATATCAATGTACCACCAGCAGCGATATCGATAATAGGTCTAAGAGATCCAGCTAATCCACTATAAAATATTTGAATTATTAACCACTTTGGTATTGCATGTTGTGGACACTTTCTTAAGAGTTCTTTAAATTGTTCTCATGCTTCATAAATAGATTCCTCTTCAAACTGATTAAAAGATGTAATATCATTTCTAAGCTTCGCAGTTTTTAATGATGGAAAATATTTAACAATGAATTTTTGCATTATATCACCCCAAGTTCTAATATATCCAGGTGCTAATAAATTCAACCACATCTTGGCTTTATTCCTCAGTGAGAAATGAAATAAGCTAAGTCTTATGACATCATCTGATACACCATCACATTTAAATGTAGCGCACAATTCTAAAAAATTGGCAAGAAGTAAATTTGGATCTTCAGTTGGTGATCCCCCAAACTGATTATTTGATATTATTTGGATAATAGCAGGTTTAATTTTAAATGAATTAGCTACTACAGTAGTTTTTTGAATACTACAATGAAGTTCATCTACCGTAGGGTTGGCAAAATCTCATAAAGGTCTAAATTCTTGATGAATTTCAGCATTTTGATTGTTTTGGTTTGCCAGTTCTATAATTTTTTTAGATTTTTCAAAATTTTTAATTTTTTTTTGTTTTTCTAATTTTTGTAACAGTTCTTTCTAATTCAAAATTGTAGGGTACTAGTCCTTCAGAACTTAAACTACGCATACACTAACATAAAATAAAATAAACTAAAATAAAACACACAAAATGAAATATTATAACGTTTTAAAGTTTAAATAATACTTTCCAAAAATAAAAAATTACTTTTAAATCAATCTTCTTATTTAATTTTCTCGACAACGGTGCCAAAAACTTGATCTCGGCTGTTTATATGCAACAATATAATAATGACTTTAATTATAATTTTCACTTATATTTCCTTACTTTACAACAGAACAAAAAACTTGATCCTGAATAAAATAAGAATTTAACTCTTTAATTTATATATTGGGATACTACACAAGTATACGTATCATTATCAAGTAATATAGGACTTTTTGCTTAAGCACTGAATATCGATCCCATGGGGAAATTGAAAATATGCACTTTCAAACAACAAACTTCTATTTTAAAAAGACAATTACTTAAACTATAGATAACTTGACAGTAATTAAAATTCAAATCTTCTTAGTATTTTTGATATTTTGACAAAACAGTAATAACTTCTAAATAACTTGAGTTTATGAAAAAGAAAAGCACAAAATATGAAAAATATCTCGCTCATTTTCATGAATAAGTAATAAGTATAAGAATTCTAATATGGAAGTATGCAAATTGTGTTGTGTGAAATAGGAGCAATAATATTCTTTACCCTTACTAAAGATGCTATAAAGAACATTGGCTAATTTAAAGTTTGAATAGTTCTGAAGACTGGCTAAGCAGGGAAGATACCAGCCCTCACTCTACAGTTACCTCGATTCCCTCCACCTAGAGGCTAACATCTCGTATCAGAATCTAAAACAATAAACCAAGTTGAGGGCTTTAACCTGTCACTTTAAAGTCCTCTAACTCTACACCTTTCAAAGATTATTTCCCTATGCACTCAATCATATGAACTACATTCTCATTCATACAATCTCGTGTGATTCTTTCCAATTGTTGACTGAGACAATACCAGCCACTAAATCATATGAATTACATTCTCATTCATACAACCTCATGTGATTCTTTCTAATTGTTTACTGTCAATCATATGAACTACATTCTCATTCATACAACCTCATGTGATTCTTTCCAATTTTTAATTGAGCAATAAACTAAGTTGGGGGCTTTAACTTGTCACTTTAAAGTCCTCTAACTCTACACCCTTCAATGAATATTTTCCTATTTATTTGCACTAAATTATATGAACTACATTCTCATTCATACAACCTCATGGGATTCTTTCCAATTGTTGACTGACATAAGAATTACATTTTCATTCATACAACCTCATGTGATTCTTTCCAATTATTGACTGAGACAATACGAATTACATTCTCATTCATACAACTCATTCGATTCTTTCTAATTGTTGACTGAGACAATACCAGTCCGGTTCTTACATGTTCTCACAATAAATTTTAACCAATTGTTGACTTAGACAATACCAGCCCGGTTCTTACATGTTCTCACAACAAATTTTAACATTATTTCCAAATTTATTTGCACTAAATCATATGAATTACATTCTCATTCATACAACCTCATGTGATTCTTTCTACCTATTTGCACTCAATCATATGAACTACATTCTCATTCATACAACCTCATGTGATTCTTTCCAAATGCACTCAATCATATGAACTACATTCTTATTCATACAACCTCATGTGATTCTTTCCAATTGCTGAAATAACACCATCCCGGTTCTTACATGTTCTCACAACAAATTTTTTAACATTTAGATGGGTTAGCTCAAGAAGTAAATGAAGTACATTGAATTAAATCATCATAACTTTTTCCAACATTAAAGATTAATACTCTCCACAACTTCCATCCAACACGTTAATTACTTATCATTTTAAGGAGAAATATAATGAAAACTACTCAGAATCCATGGAGAAAACAAAATCACACTTTAGTTTAAAAGTAGAAATAATTGTTAAACTAACAATAAATCTCAATTAAAACCAAAAGTAGTTTAAAAACAAAGATAAAAACTTATCTCAAATCCCACACCAAATTCTTGAAGTTCCTTTTAGTCTCTTCTCTTTTACAACACTCTTAAAATAAACAAAAAATAAAAAAAGATAAAGTAAATTTGTGTGGTGCCTGAAAATCTCTCCAAAATTATCCCTCAAAACTCCTCAAAACTCCTCCTTTTCAAACTCTTTTCAGACCTTTCAAGTGCCCACTTCAAATGTCTCAACTTCCTTCTTTTATAAATCCCAAGAGGTGCCTTGGAAACTCTTGAAAATGTGTCCAAATTTGATGTATTCTCCAAGGGATGCCTCATTTCACAAGTCTTTTAATAATATTTTCATTCCTAGTGATCATAACCACCCTCTTTAGTAAATATGTGTCTCAAATGTCTCTTCAAAATTTAGTCAAATGAAGAAAACCGCCAAATAACTGCCTTTGGCGCTTAAGCGTGGGGCCTCTGGCGCTTAGGTGTGACCTTCTTTGTTTTACCGGCGCTAAGCGCCGGATTTGGCGCTTAGGTGCCAAAACACTTTTGCACAAATTTCACATTTTTGCTCCAAATTTGATTCTTTTTCACTCTGTTTAGTATTTTTTAACTTTTTACTTGTACCTGAAAGAGAAACACACAAATACCTTCCATTAAAGTGAAATATCTCAAAAATAGGTATAAAAATGCGTCTAAAAATACTATATATTTTAGGTGTATCAATCATTAACCAATGAGCTAGTCTTCTTGATAGAGTTAGATGAGCCATCAAGTATTGCAATGAATTTAATCTAGAGATAAGACTTATTTTTTTAGAGAGCATAAATTGTTTAATTTTTTTATTACAAAAATCAAGGCTAAATAATGCTTTTTAAGAAAAAAGGATAATTTATTTTGGCTAGGATAAATTGATGATTTAAAAAGTGAGATGTTGAATATGAATAGAAGAGCAGATAAAATTAATCAGTAAAATGAGATGCTGAATATAACTAGCCAACTTATCAAAACCAATAACTTTAAACTTCTTAAAAGCAAGGAATCTACATAGATACCCTAAAAAAAGGCTCACAGTTTGAGAAAAATTAGCTATACCATCATTAAAAATAACATTTTTCTTGAATATCCAAAATAAACCACATAAAAACACAAGGAACAATTTTGAAAAAAGTATTTCCCAGATTTCTCCAGAAAACAAACATATCAGAAAGAGTTGTAAGACTTATCCATTTTAATATTAAGAAGCTTCGCATCAAGTTGTATAAAAATTTCAAAAATAAAGCTACAATTACCAAACACGCGAGTAATAGACTCCTTATGAGCTCTACAAAGAATGCAACAGGAAGGTAACCTCAACCCTTTCAGCTTAAGAATATCATCAGTAGGAATGATATTATTAAGAACTTGCCAAAAAAAAATGACATCAAAGGCTTCAACCAAGGATTCCAAATCTAATCCAGATTTAAACCCTGAAAGCATTAAAAGGATTTAGCGAAAAATTTAGAAATTAAATCCCCCATCTTCCTCTTAATAACTGGAACATCCTTCATATCAATAGAAATTGGAATAGAAGAAATGAATTTAGCATCTTTAAGGTTAACTAACTGGGACAGTATATCCAACATCCAGCCATCATTAGACCATAAGTTCTGCACCTTGACAATGTCAAAAGAACCACAATAATGGTCCACAAGAGCACCTTTACCCATCCAGTATTCAAACCAAAAAGAACACTATCCATTACCAATATCCCAACAAAGAAGACTTTCAGTACTTCTAGAAACATTTAACATTTCTCTCCAAATAAGAGAATCGGATTTGGAGGGAGTGATAAGTAAAGGATGATTGATAGAACAATACTGAGCATGCATCAAAGAGGCCCATACAGAATTGTTCTTATGGAAACGATACTACAACTTTATATAATTGACCTTAATAGAGTCAACCAGACTCCTAAAACCTAGCTCACCTTTATCATATGGTTTATAAAGCTTCTTCCAATATATCCAATGAATATTATTCATACCAATACCATCCTAAAAAAAACTTGTTAAAAAGTAACTCCAGCTTTTAATGACACCTTACTGAAACCATTCAGTTATTCTTCCAACACTTCTATGACTAATTATTATTTGATTTTAACTCTCATTCATCAAGGTGATTGCTTAACATGTACAATGTCATATTTTATTTCTAATTTATGAACTACCACCACTTATCATCTTCAAAGCTCTATTCAAAATAATTTTTAAACTCTACAAGAAATTTGGTAATGTCATTAGTCTCTCTTTCATTTAAAAACAAACTTTGTGAAAGTCAGCTTAGGTTATCTTGAGTTACCAAATTTTATTTACTTTAGCTCATCAATAATTTAATTCATTTCTTATTCTAGATCAAAATGTGCATCCCTAACTCAGAGTTTATCTAGATCATCTAAAAGTCTTGAATAGATATTGTTGTCATTAAGATGGTTATTCTATGTAAAGAGGTTATTGGGTTTAAGATAATTAGAAATGACCACGCAATCACCGATCATAAAATAATGAATCATACACCAAATTTTGATATTTCTTTACGTTTAGTATACCATAGGTTGATAAAGTGGTGTGTTTGCTTCTTAGATCATGTGTGTGGTATTTTAGTTTGTTTTGCTAAGTTAGTAACACAAGGTGAGTATCAATCAAAAGATAATTATATTAATTCATTTGTAATTTCATCTTCACACCCTATATTTTTTTCAATGTTTGAAGACAATGACCCTCTATAAAACTTTTGACTATGTTAATTCTCAAATGAGGTGATACTTTAACTTTCAAAAAATCCACCATATTATTGAGGTTAGAGGTAAAGCGTGACATATTGCTTAATTTTGTCATACATGCATGATTCAGACTTGTCATGACTTGCAGTGATTGATTTTCCTCCCTCTTTATTACCTTCTTCTTTAAGTTGAATCTTCCATGGGATTCTTACTTTCATCTAAGTAATAGACCATCCTACTGTGCATGAATCATCCTCTTATTCGGACTCTAATTTGATATGCATTATAGGTGTTCCATTCATAAAGTTTGGTGAAGAAGCTCATATAGTTGATGTTTGGTCTTTATCTAGTATTACTCTACAACATCTTGTGGTTTTATCATCTATTTTCCGTTTCTGAGAGGTGTAGGAATGTTGGAATACTACTTGAGGTTTGCCATTGTCATTTGATGATATTTCTTTTTCCTGCTCATCATCTTCTTCATCTATTCCTTGTTTTGTCACTTGTTTTTCAATACCTTCATTCTTTTGTTTCTTTTGTTTCTTTTCTTTTATTACCATATCTTTTTCAATCTCCTTTTTCATGGAATTTTCATCTTCTTTATTTTCTTTAATAACAATTTTTTTCCTTTTCTAATTTTCTTGCCATAGGTACATCTATGAAAAAGACCACTTATTTCTTCAGCATGTAGTATGTTGCGTCTTCATAGATTATGAATTCATGGATTGAGAATGGTTATAATTCACCTTTCATGCAACATTCTACATCATCTCACCAAAATTTAATGTATTGGAGGGAAGAAGGTACTATTAGATGCTTTTGAAGCCAAGGCCTTCTTAGCAATGCATTGATTGAAAGAAGTCTTTAAATCAATAATATGGAACTTCGCTTTGGTTTGGAAGTCTCCAATCTTGAGTAAGAGGGTTATGAAGCCTAGAGCTCTTTCAACTTTCTCATTAAATCAATGAAATGACATATTATTTAATGAAAGCTTGTATGTATCACTGTCAAGGTATGTGTGGGTTCTCAAATTCATTATGTTGATCGATGCACCCGGAGCAACAAGAACTCCAGGCAATTGAAACCATTCAATAATATATAGATGTAAAGTGATCGATTGCAGTTGAATGTCTCTAATAGGAGGTCATTATCAGTGAAAGTTAAATTAGAAACTTCAAGAAATTAATTTACTTCTCTGTTTAAGGGATCGAATGACACTTGGGCCATACATATTTTAGGATCTAGTAAGTCTTTAATTAGTGACTCTCTCACTTCATTGGATAAGATAAGAGTCATAGTTATTGAGTTTTGTTGGTTACTTCATTCAATACGTCAACGAATTGTAATCAACCTTATTCAGAGTTTCCACAAGCATATTCTAGGTAGGAACATCCTTCGGAAGTGTTGTTGGTTGATTTGGACTAATGGTCAATTTTTCTTTCTCCCAAAGTGTTTTGAGAGGTGCAGTACTTTGTCGCCTAAAATTTAAAAGATTTTGAGTTACGATTTTATTAAAAGATTTTAATTTTAAAAGTTGTTAAGTTTATAGTTTTTAAAAGAAATGATTTGGGTTTTCTAAAAGATTTTTCCTATTTATTTTACTTTTTGAAAGTTTTTTATACTTTTATTATGGATTTCAAGTTCATTAGATTTTAAATAAAAGTATTTCAATTTTGATTTTAAAAGAGGTTTTTTAAGTTTTTTTTCAGAGGAGGGTGGTTTTAATTAATTCTCCAAAAAAATTATAAAATTATTATTAGATGAAGTTTTATTTTAAATTTTTAATTTTAGGAAATGTTTTTTTTTTAATTTTATTTGGGATCATCCTTAAAAAGTTCATTTAAAAGGAGGTTCTTCTGAGCTTGAACCTTCACAAATATTTTTGAAACTTATCATTTTTTAGTGCATTTAGTTGACATAGAAAAAGTGTCACATAGATTTACACCTAAGTGTTATTATTAATTTCCTCTCTATTTTTTTAAGGGAGAAAGGCAAACTTGATTTTTTAAAGAAAAATCTTTGTTCATTTCTAACAAGCTTAACTAGGTTGTTTCGCTCACTTAACCCATGGAATTGGATCCTTTCTCTTATAAACACCATCAATCAAAAATTTTATGTCATAAATAACATACAAAAATTTTCATGGAAATAAAATATAAGAGCTTGCAAGGCAATGTAAATCTCATCCGAACTTGTATGAAATATTCAAGTTATCTCAACTTGCATAAAATGTACCAACTTACATGGAAATATAAGATTCATCCCAACTTGCAAGTGTTAAATTAAGATTCATCCAACTTGCATGCAAATTAAGGAAATAATCACAACTTGAAAGTGATAAAGTAAGATTTATTCAACTAACATGCAAATTAAAGAGATCAACCCAACTTGCATGGAAATTAGAAAAAACATCCCAACTTCATTTTATCACATTCACATGCACATCATCATTCACTCATGGAAATATTAACATACTTATACACTTACATACATGCACACTTACACATTAACACTTAATTTTTCTGTTTTTTTCCCACCATACCTTTACACTTACACATATGTTCACTTAAACCATAACACATCTAAACACTTAGACATTGATACTCACTAATTCACACACCCATTAACACCATAACATACACCACACACACATTAACACCAAAATACACCACACACAAAATAACATTAATATATAAACACACACACACACACACACACACACACCCAAAAACGCACACCCACACCATCTCACCAAAATTTGATGCATTGATGGAGGGAAGAAAATACTATTAGATGCTTTTGAAGCCAAGGCCTTCTTTGCAAAGCATTGAAAGAAGTCTTTAAATCAATAATATGGAACTTCGCTTTGGTCTGGAAGTCTCAAATCTTGAGTAAGAGGGTTATGAAGCCTAGAGCTCTTTCAACTTTCTCAATAAATCAATGTAATGACATCTTATTTAATGAAAGCTTGTATGTATCACTGTCAAGGTAAGTGTGGGTTCTCAAATTCATTATGTTGATCGATGCAACCGGATCAACAAGAACTCCAGGAAATTGAAACCATTCAATAATATATAGATGTAAAGTGATCGATTGGGGTTGGATGTCTCTAGCAGAAGGTAATTATTAGTGAAAGTTAAATCAGAAACTTCAACAAATTAATTTACTTCTCTGTTTAAGGGATCGAATGACACTTGGGCCATACATATTTTGGGATCTAGTAAGTCTTTAATTAGTGACTCTCTCACTTCATTGGATAAGAAAAGAATTGTAGTTATTGAGTTTTGTTGGTTACTTCCTTCAATACATCAATAAATTGTAATCAACCTTATTCAGAGTTTCCTTAAGCATATCCTAGGTAGGAACATCCGTTGAAAGTGTTGTTGGCTTATTAGGACTAAAGGTCAATCTTGCTTTCTCACAAAGTGTTTTGAGAGGTGCAGTACTTTTGTCACCTAAAAATTAAAAGATTTTGAGTTCGGGTTTTATTAAAAGATTTTAATTTTAAAATTTTTTAAGACTATAGTTTTTAAAAGAAATGATTTGAGTTTATTAAAAGATTTTTTCTATTTATTTTACTTTTTGAAAGTTTTTTATACTTTTATTATGGGTTTCAAGTTTATTATATTTTAAATAAAAATATTTCAATTTTGATTTTAAAAGAAGTTTTTTTTTCAAAGGAGGGTGGTTTTAATTAATTCTCTAAGAAAATTATAAAATTATTATTATATGAGGTTTTAGTTTTAATTTTTAATTTTAGGAAATGTTTTTTTTTTGAAAAAAATTATTTGGGATCATCCTCAAAAAGTTCATTTAAAAGGAGTTTCTCCTGAGCTTGAACCTTCACAAATATTTTTGAAACTTATCATTTTTTAGCTCATTTAGTTGACATAGAAAAAGTGTCACTTAGATTTACACCTAAGTGATATTATTAATTTCCTCTCTATTTTTTTAAGTGAGAAAGGCAAACTTGATTTTTTAAGGAAAAATCTTTGTTCATTTCTAACAAGCTTAACTAGGTTTTCTCGTTTACTTAACCCTTGGAATTGGATCCTTTCTCTTATAAACAACATCAACCACATATTTTATGTCATAACTAGCATACATAAAATTTCATGGAAATAAAATATAAGAGATTGCAAGGCAATGTAAATCTCATCCAAACTTGTATGAAATATTCAAGTTATCTCAACTTGCATCAAATGTACCAACTTACATAGAAATATAAAATTCATCCCAACTTGCATGTGTTAAATTAAGATTCATCCAACTTGCATGCAAATTAAAGAAATAATCACAACTTGAAAGTGATAAAGTAAGATTTATTCAACTAAGAGGCAAATTAAAGAGATCTTCCCAACTTGCATGGAAATTAGAGAAAACAACCCAACTTCATTCTATCACATTCACATGCACATAGTCATTCACTCATGCAAATGTTAACATACTTATACACTTACATGCATGCACACTTACACACTAACACTTATTTTTTCTTTTTTTTTCCCTCCTTACCTTTTACACTTACACATATGTTCACTTAAACCATAACACATTTAAACACTTACAAATTAATATTCACTAATTGACACACACATTAACACCATAACATACACCACACCCCACCCACACCCACACCCACTCACATATACAATAATACTAACAAACAACACACACACATTAACACTAACATACACCAATTGCTTCCCTCTTTTTCTTTATCATTTATAAACATATTTTTTATTTTTATTTGTTTTTTTTTGTTAGGTTTCGACTAAGGTGTTTTAAGCTAGATTTTGGTGGGCCTAAGTGTGCTTAGGCTAACTTGGGGTTGGGTTAAGCTCTTCACGTTAGTTCTACTGCTTTATTTAGGTATTTGGGTTAAGTTAGGGGTGGCCTAGGTGGTCTAAGTCACCTTGGGCTTGGGTTAGGTGGCTGGGTGGGATATAGCTCTCAAATTAGATGGTTTAATGGATCCATTGTTTATGTTAGGTGGCTAGGTGAGTTAGGGGCTCGATTAGATGATTTAGTGAATCTAGGACTCTGGTTAGATACTAGTTAGGCTAGTGGTGTTGATTAGGGAGGGTAAAGTGGACCTATGGCTTAGGTTAGGGTGTTTTTGGGTCATGGATTTGAGCAGTGTGAGTAAAGTGGATTAGGGTCTCGGGTATGGAAGAAAAATGGAAAGGGAAGGTGAGCAAAGGAAGTTCATTGTAATACATGCAAGAGCATGGAGAACACATCAAAATTAAATAAATTTTGGTGGAAATATGCAAGCAAATAAAAAGGAAAACAAAAAAAAGATGTTGAACTTATAAGAGAATGAATAACACATCAAAATCCTTGGTGACCATGCAAGAAAATGCAAAATCAATCAAAATCCATGGCAAACATACTAGAGAATGGAAAACACATCAAAAGCCCTTGTGAACATACAAGATAATGCAAAACATATCAAAATCCTTGGTGAACATACAAGCGAAATTAAAAGGAAAACAATTCATGGCGGAAATTCAAGGGAATACAATAAGAGAGCAATTTACGATGAAACATATAAGAGAATCCAATAAGGAAACATAAAATATGGAGAATTGACAAGTTACATGGTGAAAAGTAAAATTAAAGAATAAAGGAGAGAAACTATACCTTCCCTGGAGGGAACTTAATCATTTTCCTTGATGAAGAAGAACCTTGTTTACCATGTTCTTCCTTGCCTTAATTTCCCTTTATTTTTCTCTGTTTTGATGGTGGATTGGAATGAAGAGGCTCTTTGTTTGATGAATAAGGAAGGTGAGAGATCGAGTGAAAACTGAGAGAAGGAGAGATTGGGAGAGGATGAAGAAGAGAGGAATTTAGGTGAGAAGAGGAAAATGGGAGAGAGTGGGAAGAATGGGGGTAGAATGCTTAATTTGGGAGGGAGAGGGAATTGTAAGAGAGTAGCAAGTAGTTTTTGTCATGATGTGGATGAATGGATGGCTAGGATGGAGGGAAGAGGGAAATGAAGGGTGAGGATTGGATGAAGTGGAGAGAGAGGGGGTTGGAATTGATGAAGTGTAAAGTTGATAAGGAGGAGGTGGATTGGTGATGCAGAGAGATGGGGAAGCAGATTGGAGGGAGATTACAAAGGGAACGAAGGGTTGGATGGGTTGGATGGAGAAGCACACGAGGGAATTTTCCAAAAAGAGTAGGTATTTTGGTAATTTTCAAGATAGTTAGGGTAGTNAAGTCTTTATTAGTGACTCTCTCACTTCATTGGATAAGATAAGAATCATAGTTATTGAGTTTTGTTGGTTACTTTTTTCAATACGTCAACAAGTTGTAATCAACCTTATTCAGAGTTTCCACAAGCATATTCTAGGTAGGAACATCCTTCAGAAGTGTTGTTGGTTGATTAGGACTAATGGTCAATTTTGCTTTCTCACAAAGTGTTTTGAGAGGTGCAGTACTTTGTCGCCTAAAATTTAAAAGATTTTGAGTTACGATTTTATTAAAAGATTTTAATTTTAAAAGTTTTTAGATTTATAGTTTTTAAAAGAAATGATTTGGGTTTTCTAAAAGATTTTTCCTATTTATTTTACTTTTTGAAAGTTTTTTATACTTTTATTATGGCTTTCAAGTTCATTAGATTTTAAATAAAAGTATTTCAATTTTGATTTTAAAAGAGGGTTTTTAAGGTTTTTTTTCAAAGGAGGGTGGTTTTAATTAATTCTCCAAAAAATTTATAAATGTATTATTAGGTGAAGTTTTATTTAAAATTTTTAATTTTAGGAAATGTTTTTTTTTTAATTTTATTTGGGATCATCCTCAAAAAGTTCATTTAAAAGGAGGTTCTCCTGAGCTTGAACCTTCACAAATATTTTTTAAACTTATCATTTTTTAGCGCATTTAGTTGACATAGAAAAAGTGTCACTTAGATTTACACCTAAGTGTTATTATTAATTTCCTCTCTATTTTTTTTAAGGGAGAAAGGCAAACTTGATTTTTTAAAGAAAAATCTTTGTTCATTTCTAACAAGCTTAACTAGGTTGTTTCACTTACTTAACCCATGGAATTGGATCCTTTCTCTTATAAACAACATCAACCAAAAATTTTATGTTATAAATAACATACATAAATTTTCGTGGAAATAAAATATAAGAGCTTGCAAGGCAATGTAAATCTCATCCGAACTTGTATGAAATATTCAAGTTATCTCAACTTGCATCAAATGTACCAACTTACATAGAAATATAAGATTCATCCCAACTTGCATGTGTTAAATTAAGATTCATCCAACTTGCATGCAAATTAAGAAAATAATCACAACTTGAAAGTGATAAAGTAAGATTTATTCAACTAACAGGCAAATTAAAGAGATCAACCCAACTTGCATGGAAATTAGATAAAACATCCCAACTTCATCTATCACATTCACATGCACATTGCCATTCACTCATGGAAATATTAACATACTTATACACTTACAAACATGCACACTTACACATTAAAACTTAATTTTTCTTTTTTTTCCCACCTTACCTTTACACTTACACATATCTTCACTTAAACCATAACACATCTAAACACTTAGACATTAATACTCACTAATTCACACACCCATTAACACCATAACATACACCACACACACATTAGCACCAAAATACACCACACAAAAAATAACATTAATATATAAACACACACACACACGCACACACCCAAACACGCACACCCACACCATCTCACCAAAATTTGATGCATTGATGGAGGGAAGAAGGTACTATTAGATGCTTTTGAAGCCAAGGCCTTCTTAGCAATGCATTGAAAGAAGTCTTTAAATCAATAATATGGAACTTCACTTTGGTCTGGAAGTCTCAAATCTTGAGTAAGAGGGTTATGAAGCCTAGAGCTCTTTCAACTTTATCAATAAATCAATGTAATGACATTTTATTTAATGAAACCTTGTATGTATCACTGTCAAGGTAAGTGTGGGTTCTCAAATTCATTATGTTGATCGATGCACCAGGATCAACAAGAACTCCAGGAAATTGAAACCATTCAATATTATATAGATGTAAAATGATCGATTGTGGTTGGATGTCTCTAGTAGGAGGTCATTATCAGCGAAAGTTAAATCAGAAACTTCAACAAATTAATTTACTTCTCTGTTTAGGAATTGAATGACACTTGGGCCATACATATTTTGGGATCTAGCAAGTCTTTAATTAGTGACTCTCTCACTTCATTGGATAAGAAAAGAATTGTGGTTATTGAGTTTTGTTGGTTACTTCCTTGAAAACATCAACAAATTGTAATCAACCTTATTAAGAGTTTCCTTAAGCATATCCTAGGTAGGAACATCCTTCGGAAGTGTTGTTGGCTTATTAGGACTAACGGCCAATCTTGCTTTCTCACAAAGTGTTTTGAGAAGTGCAGTACTTTGTCACCTAAAAATTAAAATATTTTGAGTTAAGGTTTTATTAAAAGATTTTAATTTTAAAATTTTTAAGGTTATATTTTTTAAAAGAAATGATTTGAGTTTATTAAAAGATTTTTTCTATTTATTTTACTTTTTGAAAGTTTTTTATACTTTTATTATGGGTTTCAAGTTTATTAGATTTTAAATAAAAATATTTCAATTTTGATTTTAAAAGAAGTTTTTTTTCAAAGGAGGGTGGTTTTAATTAATTCTCCAAGAAAATTATAAAATTATTTTTAGATGAGGTTTTAGTTTTAATTTTTAATTTTAGGAAATGCTTTTTTTTAAAAAACAATTATTTGGGATCATCCTCAAAAAGTTCATTTAAAAGAAGGTTCTCCTGAGCTTGAACCTTCACAAATATTTTTGAAACTTATCATTTTTTAGCTCATTTAGTTGACATAAAAAAAGTGTCACTTAGGTTTACACCTAAGTGTTATTATTAATTTCCTCTCTATTTTTTTAAGAGAGAAAGGCAAACTTGATTTTTTAAGGAAAAATCTTTGTTCATTTCTAACAAGCTTAACTAGGTTGTCTTGCTTACTTAACCCTTGGAATTGGATCCTTTCTCTTATAAACAACATCAACCACATATTTTATGTCATAACTAGCATACAGAAAATTTCATGGAAATAAAATATAAGAGATTGCAAGGCAATGTAAATCTCATCCGAACTTGTATGAAATATCCAAGTTATCTCAACTAGCATCAAATGTACCAACTTACATAGAAATATAAAATTCATCCCAACTTGCATGTGTTAAATTAAGATTCATCCAACTTGCATGCAAATTAAAGAAATAATCACAACTTGAAAGTGATAAAGTAAGATTTATTCAACTAACAGGAAAATTAAAGAGATCAACCCAACTTGCATGGAAATTAGAGAAAACAACCCAACTTCATTCTATCACATTCACATGCACATAGTCATTCACTCATGCAAATGTTAACATACTTACACACTTACATACATGCACACTTACACACTAACACTTGTTTTTCTTTTTTTTTTTCCCTCCTTACCTTTACACTTACACATATGTTCACTTAAACCATAACACATTTAAACACTTACAAATTAATATTCGCTAATTGACACACACATTAACACCATAACATACACGACACACAAACCCACACCCACACCCACACCCACACCCACACACACTCACATATACAATAATACTAACAAACAACACACATACATTAACACTAACATACACCAATTGCTTCCCTCTTTTTCTTTATCATTTATAAACATATTTTTTTAATATTATTTGTTTTTTTTGTTAGGTTTCGGCTAAGGTGTTTTAAGCTAGATTTTGGTGGGCCTAAGTGTGCTTAGGCTAACTTGGGGTTGGGTTAAGCTCTTCACGTTAGTTATACTGCTCTATTTAGGTATTTGGGTTAAGTTAGGGGTGGCCTAGGTGGTCTAAGTCACCTTGGGCTTGGTTTAGGTGGCTGGGTGGGATAGAGGTCTCAGATTAGATGGTTTAATGGATCCATTGTTTATGTTAGGTGGCTAGGTGAACTAGGAGCTCGATTAGATGATTTAGTGAATCTAGGACTCTAGTTAGATACTAGTTAGGCTAGTGGTGTTGATTAGGGAGGGTAAAGTGGACCTATGGCTCAGGTTAGGGTGTTTTTGGGTCATGGGTTTGGGCAGTGTGCGTAAAGTGGATTAGGGTCTCGGGTATGGAAGAAAAATGGAAAGGGAAGGTGAGCAAAGGAAGTTCATTGTAATACATGCAAGAGCATGGAGAACACATCAAAATTAAATAAATTTTGGTGGAAATATGCAAGCAAATAAAAAGGAAAACAAAAAAAAGATGTTGAACTTATAAGAGAATGAATAACACATCAAAATCCTTGGTGGCCATGCAAGAAAATGCAAAATCAATCAAAATCCATGGCAAACATACTGGAGAATGGAAAACATATCAAAAGCCATGGTGAACATACAAGATAATGCAAAACACATCAAAATCCTTGGTGAACATACAAGCGAAATTAAAAGGAAAACAATTCATGGTGGAAATTCAAGGAAATACAATAAGAGAGCAATTTACGATGAAACATATAAGAGAATCCAATAAGGAAACATAAAATATGGAGAATTGACAAGTTACATGGTGAAAAGTAAAATTAAAGAATAAAGGAGAGAAACTATACCTTCCCTGGAGGGAACTTAATCATTTTCCTTGATGAAGAAGAACCTTGTTTACCATGTTCTTCCTTGCCTTAATTTCCCTTTATTTTTCTTAGTTTTGATGGTGGATTGGAATGAAGAGGCTCTCTGTTTGATGAAGAAGGAAGGTGAGAGATCGAGTGAAAACTGAGAGAAGGAGAGATTGGGAGAGGATGAAGAAGAGAGGAATTTAGGTGAGAAGAGGAAAATGGGAGAGAGTGGGAAGAATGGGGGTAGAATTCTTAATTTGGGAGGGAGAGGGAATTGTAAGAGAGTAGCAAGTAGTTTTTGTCATGATGTGGAGGAATGGATGGCTAGGATGGAGGGAAGAGGGAAATGAAGGGTGAGGATTGGACGAAGTGGAGGAGAGAGGGGGTTGGAATTAATGAAGTATAAAGTTGAGAAGGAGGAGGTGGATTGGTGATGTGGAGAGATGGAGAAGCAGATTGGAGGGAGATTACAAAGGGAACGAAGGGTTGAATGGAGAAGCACACGAGGGAATTTTCCAAAAAGAGTAGGTATTTTGGTAATTTTCAAGATAGTTAGGGTAGTTATGACAGAAAATAATTACATATCATTTAAAAAACCATTTTGAAAGAGATATTTATAGCTCAAGTTTTAGACTAGGACTCTTTTGATAATAAAAATGCAAGGAATTTAGTTGTGCAAGTGGTTTTAATCAAAACAAGCTCCATATCAAGATATTTTGAAGTGAAAGAAAAAATTGGTGGACTTTATGTTGGAGTTTTTGATTAATTTTTTTGGACCAACTTGTGTTTTTTTTTTAATTTAAAAAAACCTTAAGTGAAGTCCAATTTCATTTTAAAGTCATTTTGAGTTAGTTATGGCCAAATTATCTTTTTATTATTGAAATGATCAATTTTCTCTCTTCTGATTATCATTGGCTCAACAGACCTCTAAACATAGTTGGATCTAAGCACAGAGGGACTCATTTAAAAGTTTTCAACGATAAGACACAATAGTGAAGTACGTTTTGAAAAATAATTACTCATTAAAAAATTTATGTGAGACCATTTTTTATGCATTAAACCCTAAGTGCACAATCTTATGTAAAAATGACGTCTAGTGACCACCAAACTAGTTTGCATACAATTTACATATGTCATTATGAAGATTATGTTATTTACATAATGTAATTTGGATCAGTGGATTGGTTTATAGAGAGAATGATCTTTTTAGAGTAGTGAGAGCACTATTCATACATGAAATTTTGATTTGAAAAATTTTACGTAGTAATTATTTTAAATGATCGTTGAACTTATGTACATTATCTTTATATGTCACAATAAGCATCATACAACTTTCAAGTTAAAGTTTTGAGTCCTAAAATGACTTTGAGAGAGAAAAAAATAATCTCAGGGTTTAGGTTAATGAATGTTGATTTTAAGGTTCTTTTGGTTAAAATGAGTTATAATTAGAGTTATTTTGGTTGATTTCAATCTTCACCAAGTTAAATTTCAGTTTGATTAAATTATGGGTTTCTCTAGATTCAACTCAAATGAAATTAATTTAAAATCAAGCTAATAAAAAAATTGACCAAAAAAAAGAGGTTAATAGGTTTCAGTCAACGAAGGTACGTCATTGCATAGTAATTAGAGCACTTGCTACGTAAATGTAGTTGATTTCTGACCGTCTTAATTCTCTGATTATCAACAAATTAATAATCGCTTACTAAATTTACGACATAGTGGGGGTTATGGTCATTTTCAATACAAAAAAGCATCGATTTTGCCATCTATTATAGATGATTTTCCTGTAGTGACTGTATCACTCAGTATGCAGGAGACTTTGTCACTCAATAAAGTACTTTATTACTACAAAATGTGTGTTGTTACTTTGTAGGATACTTCGTTGCTCCATAATGTGTTGTTACTCTACATGATACTTCATTACTCTGTAATGTGTAGAATTACTCCACAAAATATTTTATTACTTTGCAATGCACATCATTACTCTAAAAAGTCCACTATAGCAGGGAGCAGTCGATGGTCGTTTACGACGGTGGCAAGCGATGTTCGGAAACTATGGAAGTCAGAAGTTATTGCCGGGACTTCAACTCAGAACAACACTATAAAATGAGCTTCTTTTTCTCCTTCTTCCTCTCCCCTCAAATGAAGAGATGGTCTATTTATAGACTTCAATGGAGGGGCATTTTGGTCATTTGACAAATAATTGTCATAATCACCGATCAAACAACCCAGATTCATTTCCCTTGATTAAAATTTTTTTTCTAATATTTGTATGGTCTTAATGACATTAGAATCGAAAATTCTTAGGCTCATTGAATTTCTCTTATTGAGACGCTTAATTTGACTATAGACACACCAAATTTAGAGTCTATTTGACCCTTTAATTAACCACCTTAAGCCTTTAAAAGTGATTTAACGACTTGTTCACGACTTGATTCAACCTATAATGGATCAATTGTTGTATCATCATGTTCGTCTCATTGAGCCAATTAGTTTGACTATACATTTGGGAAATGGAGCTCTAGAGGATTTTTAATTTGATTTAAAATATTTCTCACTCAAAAAATATATTGAGATTCATGTCAAATCATAAAATTAGTTGATGAGATAGCCATACTCATAAAATTATTATTTTTTTATTTTATAATTAAATATAAATTAAAAAATAATTTAAATTATGTTATGTTAATAATTTTTAAATTTGATGTAAATGCATTTGGTGAATGCGCATTGCACGGTTTTACACGTTTAAATATATGGCTTAAATTTTCTCCGAAAAGATATTAGTTAATACTTTATAATTTTACTAAGTGCTGTTTACTTGGGAGAATAAACTAGAATAAAATAAAATAAAATAAAAGTGACGGTTTTTATAACAATCGCCGTCCGCCCCTGGATCCGCTCCGAGCTTAGCTCCGTTCCCGGTTTTCAGCTGAGTAGGGTTAATGTCAGTCGCTTCTGGTAAATGTTTCCTGGTCACCGGACCGCCGGTTAGTTCTCTCTTACTTCATAATCAATCTCCCTATTGTTCTCTATCACTTGATTTCATTTTTTCCTAACTCATCGCATCGCGACGGCGGCAATGCGGATACGCTGCAGGGCGTGGGCAAAACGACGTTGGTAATGAGAGTGGTCGAGAGTCTTCGAGCTTCCCACCCAGAACTCAACATTCAAGGATTCTACACCCGTATGTTCCCCAGTCCGCCTCTTTTGGTTCCTTTCAATTTCTTAAAATTCGAATATAAATTTGAGTTGTAGGGGAGATTAGGGAGGGCTCAGCGAGAGTTGGATTTGAAGTGGTGACCTTGGACGGTAGGCGCGGAACTCTGGCCACCTCAATTGCGTCGAGGTTTGTGATTCGTTGATTTCTTAGTTTTTAGATGA